>CAXITT010000339.1:369410-381294 GCA_964033795.1 Lymnaea stagnalis | reverse complement strand
ACAACGTATAAACATATCCGATAAGGACAACGTATAAACATATCCGATAAGGACAACGTATAAACATATCCGATAAGGACAACGTATAAACATATCCGATAAGGACAACGTATAAACATATCCGATAAGGACAACGTATAAACATATCCGATAAGGACAACGTATAAACATATCCGATAAGGACAACGTATAAACATATCCGATAAGGACAACGTATAAACATATCCGATAAGGACAACGTATAAACATATATCTGATAAGGACAACGTATAAACATATCTGATAAGGACAACGTATAAACATATCAGATAAGGACAACGTATAGACACATATCCGATAAGGACAACGTACAAACACAAATCTGATAAGGACTACGTATAAACATATCTGATGAGGACAACGTATAAACATATATCTGATAAGGACAACGTATAAACATATATCTGATAAGGACAACGTATAAACATATATCTGATAAGGACAACGTATAAACATATATCTGATAAGGACAACGTATAAACATATCCGATAAGGACAACGTATAGACACATATCGGATAAGGACAACGTACAAACACAAATCTGATAAGGACTACGTATAAACATATCTGATGAGGACAACGTACAAACACAAATCTGATAAGGACAACATACTCCTCGGTGTGAATGTTTACATACAGCGGTTTGAACAATGACAGTTTTTAGGAGTTTTTAGGAACAGCTGATCCTGCAACATAACAAGTGAACGACCGAGCTTCAAGGCTGTCATTGCAACATAACAAGTGAACGAACGAGCTTCAAGGCTGTCATTGCAACATAAAAAGTGAACGACCGAGCTTCAAGGCTGTCATTGCAACATAACAAGTGAACGACCGAGCTTCAAGGTTGTCATTGCAACATAACAAGTGAACGACCGAGCTTCAAGGCTGTCATTGCAACATAACAAGTGAACGACCGAGCTTCAAGGCTGTCAATAAATAAAGCCGTACCTAAAAGTTATGAAAATATTTCTTTAATAAACCTACCATTTACAAAAAATCATGATTACAACAGCATTTAAGTGTTTAGCTAAGGTGACCATTACTACTGTCATGACTACAACAGCACTCAAGTGTTTGGCTAAGGTGACCATTTCTTCTGTCATGACTACAACAGCCCTCAAGTGTTTGGCTAAGGTGACCATTACTACTGTCATGACTACAACAGCACTCTAGTGTTTAGCTAAGGTGACCATTACTACTGTCATGACTACAAAAGCACTCAAGTGTTTAGCTAAGGTGACCATTACTACTGTCCTGACTACAACAGCACTCTAGTGTTTAGCTAAAGTGACCATTACTACTGTCATGACTACAACAGCACTCAAGTGTTTAGCTAAGGTGACCATTACTACTTTCATGACTACAGCAGCACGCAAGTGTTTGGCTACGGTGACCATTACTACTGTCATGACTACAGCAGCACGCAAGTGTTTGGCTAGGGTGACCATTACTACTGTTTTTAACAGTACCGTTATGTTGTTGTTATTGCTCTTTTGCATGTGTCCCGTTTAGTCGTGACTTTATAGTAAATTTAAAGTTTTTACTTAATGGTGAATTTAACAAAAGATCAAGTGTAGCCATAAATAGCTGTCTATTTTCGGACAGCCACAGCACCAAAACAATTTTAAATAACCTGGTTTCAAATTTTGAATGTTTTTTTTTTTTAAATGGTCTCTTGTGCATGGCAGACCCATACTTCATTTCAACTTCTATAATATACAGTTTTAAAAATTAAAAAAAAAAAACTCTATTCATTGTCATTTATCAAACTACGGCTTACCAAACAAAGTCGTGCGTGGAACATAACAGAACACGATAAAAAAAATCACACAATAGAACTATTAACATAAACGACCCACTGATCTTTGCATGCAATTCTCACAACTCAGACATATTTCAAGACTTATGAATCATTTATCGCTCAACCACACCATGAACTATCACAAACTGGTAGAGCCACATTTTCCCGAGCAGACAGCACACAGCTTCAGATAATCCTTCAATTGCCCGGCACATCGACTCCCCGACACGGATCCACATAAAAATCTATACGTTCACATGTCGGTTATTCTATGCATGTGATTTCATTATCCAAGGGTAGATAACAGTGATATGTTCAACCTAATGAAAATCGCAGTTGGGGGGGGGGGGGTTTGTTGTTGCCATATCCCCAAAATTACTACTTAAACTTTTCAAATTAAAATAAAATTATTAACAGAAGTAATCACTGGTAATTAACAATAAATGTAATGATGCACACAGCGGTGATATTAAAAAAAATGTTTGATATGTTCAACCCAATGAAAATCGCAGTTGGGGGGGGGGGGTTTGTTGTTGCCATATCCCCAAAATTACTACTTAAACTTTTCAAATTAAAATAGAATTATTGACAGAAGTAATCACTGGTAATTAACAATAAATGTAATGATGCACACAGCGGTGATATTAAAAGAAATGTTTACTTAACGATCTTACTGTAGAAAATATGGCTGATTTAGTGTTAAGCTATTTCACTAATGATTGACTTAAAAAAAAAAAAAGCCAAGGGCAGTCATAAGACGACAATCCTGCCAACCTAGCTCGTATGTAGGCTACAATGATATGCAGCAACAAAAAACAACAACCCAAAAAAGTTGCACAGCTTTTCCCATGCACAAATCACTCATTTAATTCAATCGACATTTCAAAATGTATTGATTTCTGTCTTTGTTGATTTTTTTTTTTTTGTGGCATTACCAATGACACATATGGTATGCTTTCTTGTAGACTTCTCATACAGATGCACAGCTTTTAAGCCATGTTCATACAGATGCACAGCTTTTAAGCCATGTACGTACAGATGCACAGCTTTTAAGCCATGTTCGTACAGATGCACAGCTTTTAAGCCATGTTCATACAGATGCACAGCTTTTAAGCCATGTTCGTACAGATGCACAGCTTTTAAGCCATGTTCGTACAGATGCACAGCTTTTAAGCCATGTTCGTACAGATGCACAGCTTTTAAGCCATGTTCATACAGATGCACAGCTTTTAAGCCATGTTCATACAGATGCACAGCTTTTAAGCCATGTTCGTACAGATGCACAGCTTTTAAGCCATGTTCATACAGATGCACAGCTTTTAAGCCATGTTGACAACCTCATTCAAAATTTTGTAAAGTTACAGCGCTTTCACCGATTCCCTTCGTCATTTCTACTCGGATTTTTTATGAAAAATGTGATAGCAGGCTTAGAGCAAATGAGTTTTTGCATAAAAAAGAAGAATTGGGATTTGTGCTGATGCTTCTTTTGGTCCCTTGTTCAACTCGATTTCCCCAAACCCAGCATTGCTATTCAGAAATCAAATCAGAACTACTATTGGTAGGCTGAACATAATCTTAAAGAGCTGAAACTGGGATCAGTAGAAAACCTAAGGGAAGCAAAGGGGAAGACCTCAGGTGAAACTTTCGCTAATGGTAATTACAAACACTATACAACAGATGTGTGTTGGTTCGCAAATGTGTGACTTCTGCCCCGGGTGGCATTCAGTCAAGGTACTCGACTTGTCAACATTAAAATGTAACGTCTGCAAAGTCACATCGTCCCTGTTGGGTGTTTTGGATATATTCACGTTTCTGGCGCAACACTTGGCTCAGGCCTGATACTCAAAGACACTGAAAATGTGCCCGTGAACTCTTTCCTAAATAAACGAACGTTGCACAAAACAAACTTAAAACTTGACAGACTTCACATCATATAGTTTTAGCTTAGTTACATTTTATAAGGAATTTGATATCAACTAAGCCCTGCTATTAAAAGTGTGTATGAGACTATAAAAACAGCACACAGACATTTCTACCAAACTGAGATTGAAACCGGGACAAAAATTCAAACAGGCCGAGACAGGACTGCTAACGCGGGACGATACCGGCCGAAGCTTAGTTACTGATTACTTGGTGCAACTTCGCAAAGTTCACTTGAAGGTTTTTTAAAGAAAATAAAACAAACATGTTGCTGAACTTGAACACATATTTTCTTTTATCTATTAACAAATTTTTCTTTTTGCATCCGTCCGTCACAATGTGAAGATGGTGTAGACTTCCGAAATCACAAGGCCTGGGAAATTCCTTGAGGAGAATAAGCTGGTTCCCTATACAGCGAATCGCCTCTCTCCACGCACCTGGATGGCCCAAGGGAACACCATATATGGATGATACCCCTTGGCACCAGCAGCATCGCAGGAGTTGTCTGAATTTCTGATTCAACACAATTACACCGAAATGTAGTTGGAAGATCGTTCTAAGAGTACGGCGGACGACATCGGAAATGGTGAAAGTTTTATCCAAAAGATTTTAAAAGTGTGCCAAGATGTCGGCTACTCGGTGGAGACATTTGAAAAGAGACGGAATGGGAAGCAAATCGACTGTTTAAGGCGGTGGGATTCACAAAATCAAAATCAACATTTAAAAAATTGATCTCATTTGCTACGACTGATGAGGCGATGAAAACAACAAAACTTATTTGAGGGAGTGGGGAAGGGATGGGGGTGGGGGGATTCTCCTTAAGCGTCAAGTCGATGACAATTATTTTTCCCCTCCGTACTTTTCCTTCAGCTTTCTGAATCAATACAGAGCTAGGCTTTCTTTGGAAGACCAATTGAGGATTTTTTTTTGTTGTTTGCCAATCCTTGGGAAATTTGTCTGTGGACATTGTAATAGGGTAATGAGCGCAGCTGCAGTGGGCGAAGAAGTGTTTGCAATTTTTAAACATTTGATAAAACAATATCAATAGGTCCCCACAAAAAACTCAGATGAATACTATCAAGAAGTCTACAGAAATATTCACTTATTTAAATACTATCAACAAGTCTCCAGAAATGTTCAAACCTTTTAAGTTAAATACCAACGAATTAATAGCCATCACGCCAGTGTCCGTGACTCCTTAAGATCAGCGGATCTCAACCTTCCTAATGCCGCGACCATTTAATACAGTGCCTCATGTTGTGGCGACCCCCAACCACAAAATTAATTTCGCTGCTACGTCATAAATGTAGAGTATATGTGTTTTCGGGTGGTCTTTGGCGAAAGGGTCATTCGACCCCCAAAGGGGTCTCGACCCACAGGCTGAGAACCTCTGCCTTAGATGATGTCAGGGTCGTTACACGCAGCTCCCGTATTATAACTTGTAGAAGGTACTCATTAAAACACCCCCCGCGCCCACACTCCAAGAACACAACCACAACAGAATATAAGGGTCTTTTGGATCTACAAGTTGCTGGCGTAACTATTGGCTAGGGTGATTTTATTTTGATGTACAATAGATCAAACCAAGTAGCTGGGATGTGCGTCACAAACATTGAGTTCTGGTCCTTAATTTTTCCCCTCTTCGACATAAGAAGGAACACACAAAAAAATTAAATGGCAAGGAGGTCGACTGAGAACTTGACTTGACTTCCCCTCCCAACCAACTTGCCACTCCAACCCTGGAGTTAAACCCATGTAGAGAAGTAAAGCACACGACAGTGTAGGTTCCTTAGGGCTGAGATCAATACAAGAAAAACTAGTCCAGACTTTCGTGGACAGGTCTCTACCGATTTCAGGGGAAAGTGGGGGGGGGGGGGGGGGGGCCGGGATGGGTCGGTAGGCTTGAGACGGGTTGACTTTGTATGGAACAGCTCATTAAGATGGGGAGCAGCTCATTAAGATGGTGAGTGGCTCATTAAGATGGGGAGCAGCTCATCAAGATGGGGAGCAGCTCATTAAGATGGTGCGCAGCTCATTGAGATGGGGAGCGGCTCATTAAGATGGGGAGCAGCTCATTAAGATGGGGAGCGGCTCATTAAGATGAGGAGCGGCACATTAAGATGGGGAGCGGCTCATTAAGATGGGGAGCTTCTCATTAAGATGGGGAGCGGCTCATTAAGATGGGGAGCAGCTCATTAAGATAGGGAGCGGCTCATTAAGATGGGGAGCGGCTCATGAAGGTGGGGGGATCTCATTAAGATGGGGAGCGGCTGATTAAGATGGGGAGCGGCTCATTAAGATGGGGAGCGGCTCATTAAGATGGGGCTCTGTGAGGGCGGGCATTTAACAGATTAGAGGATTTACCGCAGAGTTGCAGGACCTAGATCACGTGATCTGATTATGCTTGTAGAGTCGTGCCCCTTTGTGCATGTCGGGAAGTAGTAAAAGATTCTTCCGGTTTTATGTAACAAAAAAAAAAAAAAAGAAATGTAGTTCAATAGATTTTTTTAAAGGGTCTCTAAGTTTCAGAGATAGATCGTAGACCTTGATTCGTGCACAATTTCTGAGTCAACGGATGTTTGAACTGGAGACAAATTGAACCTAAATAAAAGTGTGTTTTAAATAGGCTTGATAAGCAATCTATCACGATATTGCCAGGTAAGCTGGAATACTATGCGTGAGAATTATCGATTGCTGGAAGCGTATTAAGCTCTCTGGTACGAGTCAACGGTCCATTTAAATATAGCATTGATTGTGCATGCGTAGTATCTAAGAGGGATCATCTCAAGGATGCAAAGTAGGGAAGAGATTGATGCAGCGGTCAAGTGCTATTTATATTATTTAAATAATTTAAATGAGTTATATGGTGTCTTGGAAAAACAAACCATCAGGAATTATTTCACGTATAAATTTGCTGCGTTTTATGGGTTCAACTTAACGTGTGCCTGCTTGCCCCCCCCCCCCCAATAGTTTTCACCATTTTAGTAGGTCGTGAATAATTAATGTTTTTCTCCCGGGCTCCCAGGGTCCCGGCTGGTTTTTTGTGAAGGGGAAGACTTCCCGGAAATTTTTTTATAAATTTGCTGCGTTTTATGGGTTCAACTTAACGTGTGCCTGCTTGCCCCCCCCCCCCAATAGTATTCACCATTTTAGTAGGTCGTGAATAATTAATGTTTATCTCCCGGGATCCCAGGATCCCGGATGGTTTTTAGTGAAGGTGAAGACTTCCCGGAAATTTTTCCCATCCCGGGCACTTTAGAATTCAATGCTTTTTAGCCTTTTATTATTTTTTTGTACACTTTTATTTCAGCAAGTCACAGCTTGTTACAAATGATCGCTATAAGCCACGAACAGTAAAATAGAATTAACGACACTAAATTACTTGTTATAAGTTGTTACAAGTTGTTAAAAACACTTTGTTGATCAATATTTATTGACGGATTCCAAACTAGAATTAGCGACCTCTAAAGAATGAAAAAATCCTCATGTGTTTTGTGGTAAAGGCGGTTATATCCAACTTTTGCTTAAGGATATGCCGGAGAAAATGCAACAACTAGTGGAAGTGATCAACCTCTCAACTAACCTAAACTATTGTGACAACAGTAATCAACTTTTCTATAGTTTCATTTTTTTTATGTATTATTTTTAAAAAAATAATTTCACCTCGGAATTTCTCGGGAAATTTCGGGATGTGGAATACGTCATTCTCGTTTTCCCGGGACAAGCAGAAACCACGGGAAATGAGAAACCCTATGAATAATGTATTATTTTTTTTTGTTTCATCTGGCTATTATGGGCGGGGTTTGCACTGACGATTGATGTGGATCACATGACGCTCACGGGCGGACTTCTGGCCTGGCTGCCTCTGGGCAATTTGTGGGCTAGCTTGACATTAACTCAGGGGCCGCATGTTGGGCATGACTGCTGAACGAGTTTAGATCATGACGAATAGTCCCCAATAAAGGGCGCGGTACAACAGAACAGCACTAAAGAGTGAGTAAATCTATGACTTCGGTTACTAAAAGTGAGAATGTTATTCGCTTTTAAGGTCTGCAGGCTGTACTTTAAAGGAATTAATGCTAACAAGACAGGGTTTTAATCTGTTTTGTGGTATAATGATATTGAACCACGATGGAAATGATGCATCTCGCGAAAATGATTCAACAAAGACGTTATACCAAACTATTTGAAACCCATCCATGCAGATGAGACAAACTGAAACGAAAAATTAAACAACGTTTTCATATAAATCCAAGCTATGTATTTTGTCATCATTTTATTTTATATTAATCTTCTAATGTCCTACCAGCTTTTACACCGCAGATTTATTTCACCACCTATTTCTGAAAAACAAAATGAAAATATTACGCACCAAACGCACCTGGGATATTTTTAAGAATCTCATTTAGCGCAATTATCGTGATTTTTATTCCGTAAAATCAGTGGCATCATATTTCTTTCATCTTCCCCTACAGAAACAGTAAAAAAAAATAACTGATTTTTAGGGGTTTGAAAATTTGAAAGACTGCGCTTTCGTCGCAATGAGTACTTGTGCCAAGTTTCAACTCGATAGGTTGACGGGAAGTGGTAGAATTAGCCATACGCAGATTTTGCTACACACTCAGAAAGAAAGAAACACGCCACCATAAGTGAATATAAATGATTTTAAAACGTGCATTTTATCCTAAACAACAAGGCAATTACAATTTTAGAAATATGAAGATTAGAAAGGGATAAAGACGGCAAGTCATAAAATAATCTGTCAAGAAGGCAAGTGATAAGGAAATCTGTCAACAGCAAGTGGTAACTAAAGGAAATAATCCTAATTAAAGGGGTTAGAATGCCATAGTAATTTAAAACAAGGCGTCATTTAATCCTAAAGGTTTGAGAAACAACACAATGGAGGCTTGTGTAAAAGAACACGTGACGAGTCACATCTATAGTGTCAGTTGTCAATACAGGCAAACTAGTGGCGAGTCACAAATATACAAATGAGTACATTTCATTTATATTTTTTTTTTAACTGACACGTTAAGAAGTGCAATTTGCTCAATTTTCTATTGCCGGGAAATTAGAGTCATAACGTAATTGCTAATGTCCTGTATTTTTTGTTTGTTTGTTGTTGTTTTTTTTTTTTTTTTTTTTTTTTTTTTTTTTTTTTTTTTTTTTTTTTTTGTTTTTTTTTAATAAGAAGAAAAAGACATCAATGTTACTGTAATGATGAGTCAGTAACATAATTGTAACGCTTGTGGGCCTTCAAGGTCAGATGACATCCGTTGAGTTTGCCAGCCCTCCAGGTCTAGAAGAAAAAGACATCAATGTTACTGTAATGATGAGTCAGTAACATAATTGTAACGCTTGTGGGCCTTCAAGGTCAGATGACATCCGTTGAGTTTGCCAGCCCTCCAGGTCAGATAGCATCCGTTGAGTTTGCCAGCCCTCCAGGTCAGATGGCATCCGTTGAGTTTGCCAGCCCTCCAGGTCAGATTGCGTCCGTTGAGATTTCCAGCACTCCAGGTAGGATGGTATCCGTTGATATTTTCGCCACTCCAAGTTTAGCATGAATCCATCTCTCTCATAGGAAGCCGGTCCCGTGCTATCGATTACTTTTAAAATATCGTTTGTTTACGACAAGCCTTTAATTATTTTCTCATCTACTCCTAACGAACGTTTGTTGTATACTGTGACAGTTTCTGGGACTCGGGTAGCCGTCGGTTCATGACTACCACGTAGATTAGATTGAGCGGAAGAACTGCTTTGAAAATCAATAGACACTGTGAGATATGGACCCTGATTGTCTGAAAACGTGTTCAAAGGCTTCGATCGATTCATCAATAGCTTGAAACGAGCACCTTGACTGGATTTTTTTTTTTTCAATGTAGAATTGTTCTGAATGATTTTTTGGTGAAAATTCTACACTTATTGAACGATAAAACTCTGAAAAATCTATGGCTTAGTAAAGATACATAAGAGCGTCTCCATCAAGGAGTATACAGCCCATCCAAAATAACCAGATAGGACGATGGAAGATGAAATCCAGCAAAGTAGGGAAGATACTTGTTAACAGTGCTGAATTTAGATATGTTAGTGTGGCATTAGGGTGGGTGGAATTTACCACATTCTCTATCGTGATGCTCATACTTTATGAATGATTCCTACGGTTAACACTAACACTTCTAAAGACATGACAGTGTACACATTTGAGAACAGGAGCCATCAGCTATATTTTTATAAACTTCTTAGCGTGAGTAATGTTAATGCTAAAGCTTCTTTCCTAAATGTATCCTTTGAATCCCGTGCCTTTATTTCTCTCGTTTTGGTAATCCTCATCACCGCATTAGTATCGCTTACAGATCGAGTTGATATATTTTACAGCAATGGATGTCTTTCATGTGAGCGTACGTGTACGGTAGGCTGTGGAATGGACAAAAGAACAGAGAGCATGGTGGGCTGTGGAATGGACAAGTAGAACAGAGAGCACGGTGGGCTGTGGAATGGACAAGTAAAATACAGAGCACGGTGGGCTGTGGAATGGACAAGAAGAACAGAGAGCACGGTGGGCTGTGGAATGGACAAGAAGAACAGAGAGAATGGTGGGCTGTGGAATGGACAAGTAGAACAGAGAGATGGTGGGGTGTGGAATGGACAAGGAGAACAGAGAGCATGGTGGGCTGTGGAATGGAGAAGTAGATTAGAGAGCATGGTGGGCTGTGGAACGGACAAATAGAACAGAGAGCACGGTGGGCTGTGGAATGGACAAGGAGAAGAGAGAGCACGGTGGGCTGTGGAATGGACAAGGAGAACAGAGAGCATTTGTGATGTTGCTCTGGGCACCAACCCTCCGCACCATTCTTTTTCTCAACGTCAAACCCTGTGAGCTTGTCATCTCTCTACAATTTTATATTGGAAATATTATGATTGGTTTTGAAGTGTGTAGACTTAAAGGCGCCTTGATTTACACCAGTTTATTTTCAGTATCTGCCAAGTTTGTATTTGTGTTAAACACAGGGTGGGAGGCGGTGGATTCTATCGATTATTTGAGTCGCCGGCTCCGGGCAGTTAATGAAAATAGATTAGCATCAATGAAGAGAAAACTAGCATTACAAGGCGTACTCCTGTAAACCGAAAAGGTTCATAAGAACTGAAGTAAGATGCTGCTCCCTGACACTGGGATGTGCTGTCCTGAAGTAAGATGCTGCTCCCTGGCACTGGGATGTGCTGTCCTGAAGTAAGATGATGCTCCCTGGCACTGGGATGTGCTGTCCTGAAGTAAGATGATGCTCCCTGGCACTGGGATGTGCTGTCCTGAAGTAAGATGATGCTCCCTGGCACTGGGATGTGCTGTCCTGAAGTAAGATGCTGCTCCCTGGCACTGGGATGTGCTGTCCTGAAGTAAGATGCTGCTCCCTGGCACTGGGATGTGCAGTCCTGAAGTAAGATGCTGCTCCCTGGCACTGGGATGTGCAGTCCTGAAGTAAGATGCTGCTCCCTGGCACTGGGATGTGCAGTCCTGAAGTAAGATGCTGCTCCCTGGCACTGGGCTGTGCAGTCCTGAAGTAAGATGCTGCTCCCTGGCACTGGGATGTGCTGTCCTGAAGTGAGATGCTGCTCCCTGGCACTGGGATGTGCTGTCTTTACCGGGGAACAAAACGTGTGTCCCTGTTTAAGAGGACTTATAGTAACCTTCCAAATAAAACCCATTTTTTTTTTATTTGTTCATTCAAGAAGATTCGGACTCGTGGACCAGTCAGTTTTGTAAATGTTGCTAAAACGACTGAGTTGAACCCCATTAAAACTGATTGCTATGTGCGAGACACCAAAACCAAAAATTCGGGCCCGGGAAACACATTTGACAATTATTATTATTGTAAAGCTTGAAAAGCCGAATATTGTTTCTATAGATCATTTTTTTTTAAAATCATATTTGAATACCGTGTTTTTTCCATTGTATTAACATTTCTTTACAGAGATGTGTACAAAAAAATGCAGCGAGTAGTTGACAAATATTAATTTATCGGCTCACCGTAGCTTTCCCCCAATAAACTTACGTTAGCGTTATAGGCTTTAGTTTTGTACAAATGAATACAATTTGTTTACATCTCGCGTTTATGCGCGGGGGGGGG
>CAXITT010000339.1:331160-367731 GCA_964033795.1 Lymnaea stagnalis | reverse complement strand
ATTGGGGGACGACAAAGACCAGCTGAATTAGAGGACGACAAAGACCAGCTGAATTAGAGGACGACAAAGACCAGCTGAATTAGAGGACGACAAAGACCAGCTGAATTAGAGGACGACAAAGACCAGCAGAATTGGGGGACGACAAAAACCAGCTGAATTGGGGGACGACAAAGACCAGCTGAATTGGGGGACGACAAAGAACAGCTTAATTGGGGGACGACAAAGACCAGCTGAATTAGAGGACCACAAAGACCAGCTGAATTGGGGGACGACAAAGAACAGCTTGATTGGGGGACGACAAAGACCAGCTGAATTTGAGGACGACAAAGACCAGCTGAATTAGAGGACGGCAAAGACCAGCTGAATTAGATGACGACAAAGACCAGCTGAATAGGGGGATGACAAAGACCAGCTGAATTGGGGGATGGCGAATACCAGATGAATTGGGGGACGACAAAGACCAGCTGAATTAGAGGACGACAAAGACCAGCTGAATTAGAGGACGACAAAAACCAGCTGAATTGGGGGATGACAAATACCAGCTGAATTGGGGGACGACAAAGACCAACTGAATTGGGGGACGACAAAGACCAGCTGAATTGGGGGACGACAAAAACCAGCAGAATTGGGGGAAGACAAAGACCAGCTGAATTAGAGGACGACAAAGACCAGCTGAATTGGGGGACGACAAAGACCAGCTGAATTGGGGGACGACAAAGACCAGCTGAATTGGGGGACGACAAAGACCAGCTGAATTAGAGGACGACAAAGACCAGCTGAATTAGAGGACGACAAAGACCAGCTGAATTAGAGGACGACAAAGACCAGCTGAATTAGAGGACGACAAAGACCAGCTGAATTGGGGGACGACAAAGACCAGCTGAATTGGGGGACGACAAAGACCAGCTGAATTGGGGGACGACAAAGACCAGCTGAATTGGAGGACGACAAAGACCAGCTGAATTGGAGGACGACAAAGGCCAGCTGAATAGGGGGATGACAAAGACCAGCTGAATTGGGGGACGACAAAGACCAGCTGAATTGGAGGCCGACAAAGACCAGCTGAATTGGGGGACGACAAAGAACAGCTTAATTGGGGGATGACAAAGACCAGCTGAATTAGAGGTCGACAAAGACCAGCTTCATTGGGGGACGACAAAGAACAGCTTCATTGGGGGATGACAAAGACCAGCTAACCACAAACTCGAAAATACGAATTCAGTGGTGGAATTAAAATAGAAATGAATGGTATTCAATGATGACTTTGTGAGATGATTTTTTCAACAAAATATCCACTCCAAAAATGTGTCCCGGGGGGGGGGGTGGTAAGTTCGGACAGACATTGAGGACAGTTGAAAGCCAGGGTTATTGTAATAAGCTGATAAAATATTGATAGGAGGGGCGAGCGAATCAATACAATAATGGGAGGGCGTGGTTCGAACAAAAAAATCGAAATAGTTAATGCTAACGCGTACCGAGGATTGAAAGCTGTTGTTGGGTGCCCGGGCGACTGTGCCCGGGCGACTGTGCGCTTTTGAATGAGCTACTCTATAACAATACATTACTTGTTATGTGAGCTACATGGTTTGTATTCCTGTTTACTCATGTTGAAAACTTTTTTTTTTGTTTTTCGTTTGTTTATTTTGTTGTAAAATCAATTTCATGCTGTATTTCTTCGGTTGTTTATGGCATGCCATCATTGTTAGGGTTCCTATTTGTCCTAAAGAAGCATGCTTAAGAATGGCGCCAAGAATCTAATAAATGATGATCAGGGATAACAAGGATGGATGGATACAGGAGTGCAAACTGGCAAATCAAGAAAACACAAAGAATACAAGATTAGCTGCCAGGAGGGCCACATTCAACTTGTAGTAGGATTTCTTTTTAATGTCTAATCGCCTAAGATGTCTAGTATTCCAATATGTCTAATCTCCTTAGATGTCTAATCTCCTAAGATGTCTAGTATTCTAATGTCTAATCTCCTTAGATGTCTAATCTCCTAATATGTCTAATCTCCTGATGTCTAATCTCCTAATATGTCTAATCTCCTGATGTCTAATCTCCTAAGACAGGCCTGCACAACATACGGCCCGCCAGCACCCACTTTGCGGCCCGCGAAGTAACGAAATATTCTTTATTATTATTAAGTTCTTAAAAGCTTTCCCCCTGTCCTATTTTCTTTTGGCCCGCACAAGTTTTTCATAAAGTATTACGGCCCACCTTACGTTTTGAGTTGTGCTGGCCTGTCCTAAGATGTCTGATATCCTAAGATGTCTAATCTTCTAATATGTCTAATCTCCTAGGATGTCTAATATTCTAATGTGTCTAATCTTCTAATACGCCTAATCTCCTAAGATGTATAATCTTCTTATGTGTCTATCTCCTAAGATGTCTGATCTTCTAATGTGTCTAATCTTCAAATATGTCTCCTAAAATGTCTCTCCTCTTGTTTTCTGACAACATCTCAATGCCAACACCAAGGACATGGGACTTTGTGACCGCTGTAAGAATTAAAAGAATGTTTCTACGAACGAAATCATTTTTTTATGAACAAATGAATGAATACCAATGATAAAATGATTCCATTCCAGGGGGCATAAGGAATATAATGAGCGCCTCATGATGATACCCCGAAAGAGAATCTTAATAATTCAACGAAATAACTGAGGGAAAAAAAATTAAAAGGTAAAGGACTGAATTAGATGAAGACTTCTCAGAAACAATGCTAAGATTTTACATAACCATCAAAAGAATACACAAAACTCTAAAAGAACAATGGCTAATTAACAAAACCATAGGACACACATTACAAGAACTGCTATACCGTTAAAATATGCATCAAACAATCAATCACATGAACAATTATCAGTGCTACATGTAGGAAAAACAAATACAATCACATAATCTCACAGCTATTTTAAGATACAGACTAGAGCCGCAATAACTTATAGTGCGCAATCATTTCTAGTGCGGCCAAATGTTAAGTGGGGCTGGACCCGTTAACTTTTTATCAATTGTTTTAGCATACAACATTTGTACATATTTCTTACGTCAGGATTAGATGTATATTGGGGCTCATGTGTAAGTAGGTGGCTTTTCAATTCTGTGTGAACTCACGGGGGATGGAACATCCGGCTTTAAGTCATAGTTAATGGATGGCGTGTTGGCCGCAAGAAAACTGGGAACGGTGGCCTACTGTCTTGGTCAAGATTTATGACTTGGGGGGTTAACGACTGAGGTGATAGCCTGGTGGGGACGGAAGTCAAAGGCGGCAGACGTAACGAAACGAACGTCTAACCACCAACAGTTCTTAAAACTGTGGCTCCTCACCGCATCCGGAAATCTGATCGAAAGAAATTTCGTCGACGGTAAATTGATCGAACGGAAATTTGGTCAAATCTTTTTTTTTTTTTCCTTCAGTTTTCACGTTAAAATTTTGCTTCAAATTTCTTTTTGAACGCATTATTTTGTTTTACTATATAGTATAGTGCGTCCAAAAAGAAATTTGACTAAAATTTTAACATTTGAACTGGAAAAAAAAAGATTCGACCAAATTTCCGTCGATCAATTTACCGTCGACGAAATTTCTTTCGATCCAATTTCCGGTAACAGCTCCTCACTGCCAGAAGGGACTGGTGATAACATAAGGTTTGGACCCGGGCACGGGACTCGTCACCGCCTTCAGGAGTGTTATAAAACTTCTATACGGGACTCGTCACCGCCTTCAGGAGTGTTATAAAACTTCTATACGGGACTCGTCACCGCCTTCAGGAGTGTTATAAACCTTCTATACGGGACTCGTTACCGCCTTCAGGAGTGTTATAAAACTTCTATACGGGACTTGTTACCGCCTTCAGGAGTGTTATAAAACTTCTATACGGGACTTGTTACCGTCTTCAGGAGTGTTATAAAACTTCTATACGGGACCTGTTACCGCCTTCAGGAGTGTTATAAAACTTCTATACGGGACTCGTCACCGCCTTCAGGAGTGTTATAAAACTTCTATACGGGACTTGTTACCGCCTTCAGGAGTGTTATAAAACTTCCATTAGTCATCATTTCAAAATTAGACATGTCTCTTAATTCTCTTAATTGTGACGTTTAAATGGTCTAATGTTCGGGAGTACAAATCAGGACGTGAGACTATATGACGCAATGAAATATGAATGAATTTTGAAACAAATTACATACTTTTTAAACCAAGAAACAAAATTATTCTTTTGAATAGAAAAGAATGCTGACCCCCCACCCCCTCCCCAACCACTCATTTTTCCCAATAACTTTATAGACATTTTTGTATTCTTTAAAAAAAAATATATCTTTTAGCAAGGTTGCCCAATTGGAAAAAAATAATAATAAGTCAGATGACGACATCCCTACTCAAACACTAAGAAAGTCCCTTTGAAATGATCCAATAGTTGTTCAAATTAATAATTCTTTGACCTCCTACCTTGGGCGTCTTGACCTGGCTTCCTGTCCTCGTATCTTTAATTTGGGATATATCGAGAAAGTCCATTTCCTGAAGAAAAAAACATAAGGAACTCTAGAAATGATTATCACAAAGAGATGGCGATCCAGTATTTTTTTTATTTATTTTAGTTCCTAATTTTACAGTTTAGAAGAAAATTTCAAATGACTTCCATGTGCCTCAAAAAATCGATTTGGAGAATCGCCTAGACCAGTGGTTCCAAAGTCTGTGCGCAAAAATGTATTGTTTCGTTACACCCGTTTTTATATATATATTTTAATATAAGAAGGGGTACTCACAAATAAGAAGTCTAATCAAGGAAGACGGCGGGGCAAAAACGGTTGGAGCAGCTGGCCTAGACTCTGATGACATTTGAATCTATTTAATTTTCAAGACGCATTATATGTCCGTTTCCAAGATTAGACATGAAAAAAATTACCAATTGATGTTTTATAGCCTGTGTGCTGACCATGTTCAAGCTGTGTCATCCAACCCTTACACCCCCACCCTTTTGTTTTTTTGTTAATGGCGTCACCAATTAACTTGGTGACACGTGCTCACATCCCCCCACCCCACCAAAAAAAAAGCACCCTAGATTGAGAAAGTTTGTTTACGTTTCCAGAAGGGTCTACAAAGTGTGAGAAACACTCTTTGACGATTAAATCTCCAGACTTTCTGTTCTGGAGGGTTCTGACTCTCTCACCATAAGTAAAAAGGTCGACTGTGACCGACAGTCGTATCAGAGACTTAACCAAAGATAGAAGACAAGAGACGTATCAAATTGTTCCCTGTGTGTGTGTGTGGATTAATATGTGTACCTCTCTAGTATTAGACTTTTTCAATTTCTTTGCTGTAAGTTACTATATTTTTTTTTTCTTTATATTTGATTTTGTATTTTTATATATACGTAATAGTATAATTTAATTGATTATTGTTGATATCACTAGCTTGGGTAGTATACTGTATAAGTATACTGATTTTCCTTCCTTTGTTAAGTATTGTTTATCTATTCAGCAAAATTTTAAAACTACATACTAAATTTGTAAAAACCTGAAGTGCGACTCAAACGTCACTCATTATCTACCCGTCACTGGTACCACCGCATCAGTCATTATCTACCCGTCCCTGGTACCACCATCAGTCATAATCTACCCGTCACTGGTACAACAATCAGTCATAATCTACCCGTCACTGGTACAACCATCAGTCATAATCTACCCGTCACTGGTACCACTGCATCAGTCATAATCTACCCGTCACTGGTACGCCAATAAATCATATTCTACCCGTCACTGGTACCACTGCATCAGTCATAATCTACCCATCACTGGTGCCACCATCAGTCATAATCTACCCGTCACTGGTACCACCGCATCAGTCATAATCTACACGTCACTGGTACGACCATCAGTCATAATCTACCCATCACTGGTACCACTGCATCAGTCATAATCTACCCGTCACTGGTACGACCATAAATCATAATCTACCCGTCACTGGTACCACTACATCAGTCATAATCTACCCATCACTGGTGCCACCATCAGTCATAATCTACCCGTCACTGGTACCACCGCATCAGTCATAATATACACGTCACTGGTACGACCATCAGTCACAATCTACCCATCACTGGTACCACTGCATCAGTCATAATCTACCCGTCACTGGTACGACCATAAATCATAATCTACCCGTCACTGGTACCACCGCATCAGTCATTATCTACCCGTCACTGGTACCACCATCAGTCATAATCTACTTGTCACTGGTACCACCGCAACAGTCATAATCTACCCGTCACTGGTACCACCAATTCAGTCATAATCTACCCGTCAATGGTACCACCGCATCAGTCATTATCTACCCGTAACTGGTACCACCATTAGTCATAATCTTCCCGTCACTGGTACCACCATCAGTCATAATCTACCCGTCACTGGTACCACCATCAGTCATAATCTTCCCGTCACTGGTACCACTGCATCAGTCATAATCTACCCGTCACTGGTACCACCATCAGTCATAATCTACACGTCTCTGGTACGACCATCAGTCATAATCTACCCGTCACTGTTACCACCGCATCAGTCATAATCTACCCGTCACTGGTACCACCATCAGTCATTCTCTACCCGTCACTGGTACCACATCAGTCATAATCTACCCATCACTGGTACCATCTCATCAGTCATAATCTACCGATCACTGGTACCACCATCAGTCATAATCTAACCATCACTGGTACGACCATCAGTCATAATCTACCCGTCACTGGTACCACCACATCAGTCATAATCTACCCATCACTGGTACCACTGCATCAGTCATAATCTACCCTTCACTGGTATGACCATCAGTCATAATCAACGCTTCACTGGTACCACATCAGTCATAATCTACCCATCACTGGTACCACTGCATCAGTCATCATCTAACTATCACTGGTACCACCATCAGTCATAATCTACCAGTCACTGGTAACACTGCATCAGTCATAATCTACCCGTCACTGGTACCACCTCATCAGTCATAATCTACCCGTCACTGGTACCACCATCAGTCATAATCTAGCCGACACTGGTACCACCATTGTTGAGTGACTATTAAATTCTAAAAGCGGAAATCATTTTCTTAGTTTTATTTTGTAATTTTTAAAAAGAAAAGTGTGTTAAGACCAAGCTAAGTAAAAACAAAAAATACATAATGTTTATCTTGGTCATTAGCGGAACAATCCTGTCACCTACCAAAAGCAATACTCCTGATTAGTGTGGGCTTATTCCTGGTTGAAAATGTTAGGGGTATTTATATTATGTTGCAAAGCTTAAAACAGGTTTCAAGTCTAATCACCTGGATTGCCGGTGCAGATGCCCTGTGTGCATTTTATTTTTAAATTTGGGGGGGGGGGATTTTTGCAGTGGAAGCTTAAAACGAAATGCCTGGGTCATCAACAGAATAAATACCAGATTTTTTTAAAAAAATGTTTAATGAATTAGTTTTAATGCTTTGAAGAAAACGTCTATGCCCCCATGGTTCTCTGCTGTGGGTCCGCCTCTGCAGATGACGTCGTGGAGACACGAACAAACATTGAGTTAAGCACAAGATCAGTGTACTAATGTAAGCACAAGATCAGTGTATTGATGTAAGCACAAGATCAGTGTATTGATGTAAGCACAAGATCAGTGTATTGATGTAAGCACAAGATAAGTGTATTGATATAAGCACAATATCAGTGTACTGATGTAAGCACAAGATCAGTGTACTGATGTAAGCACAAGATCAGTGTATTGATGTAAGCACAAGATCAGTGTACTGATATAAGCACAAGATCAATGTATTGATGCAAGCACAAGATCAGTGTATTGATGTAAGCACAAGATCAATGTATAAATGTAAGCACAAGATCAGTGTATTAATGTAAGCACAAGATCAGTGTATTGATGTAAGCACAAGATCAATGTATTGATGTAAGCACAAGATCAGTGTATTAATGTAAGCACAAGATCAGTGTATTGATGTAAGCACAAAATCAGTGTATTGATGTCAGCACAAGATCAATGTATTGATGTAAGCACAAGATCAATGTATTGGTGTAAGCACAAGATCAGTGTATTGATGTAAGCACAAGATCAATGTATTAATGTAAGCACAAGATCAGTGTATTGATGTAAGCAGAAAGATCAGTGTATTAATGTTGTTTAACAGGTGGACACTCAAGTATGTACAAAAGCTTCCATTTAATTCAAAAATAAAAACAAATCCGGAAAGAGAGAAGGGGGGGGGGAGGTTCCCAAAGGCTGTGTGGGTAATTAGCTGTCCTTTGAGCGATGACGTCAGCAGGTACAAGAATTAAAAGGTAAGACCGGACAAGAAACTACAACTAGGTCCAAAGAACGGAAAACGGCGTAGGAGAAAATAAAATGTATTAAAGTTTTGTTTGTATGTGCGTCTTTGTTGTTTTTTTGGTGTTTTTTTAAAATCATGAATTCTTTTCAACAGCTCTGAAATTGTATTTCAATTTGGTTGCGTGATGTTACTCACCTTGTTCTGATCTCTCCAGTACAGTATGTATCCTTGCTCGTCCACTCGGAGCGTCACTGGCGTGCCCAGCTGGGAGTTCTGTCGAAACAACATCAAATCGATCAGTCATTAAGGTTACGCCCTGAGATCAACGACAAGTATCACTCTACTAATACGGTCAGCCCTACAGATGAATCCTTTATTGAGGAAGCCCTTCTTGGTTCCGTACTTCTGGATAGTCAAATTAAGTTCAAACAATCTCAGCGTAATAAGTACTTTGATATACAATGGGTGGACTCAACGGGCGGCTGAACTGCCTAGATGTAATTTACTGAGTTCTTCATTCTTTTTAATGTTATCGCCCCGTTATAAATGCGCTTCCTTTTCATCCAGATCTCTAGGACCTGTCCTAAATATCGGCCAGAACACGCGTAGGTTTACTACCCCCCAGACTCCCTTTCCCTTTAACAATCCTCGCGTCGCGTCCTCGTCCCCCCCCCCCCCAAATCGATCTAACAGCATCTCAACCCGGCTCATTCGTTTGTCCACTAGTGATTGTGAATATAAGGAGGCCAGGTCAAATCAATAATATTATAAGGTCTGGATATGATTATTGTGATTGCGTCTGTTTTAAAAGGCAAATTGACATGAACAATAACCTTTTGTTGGTAGTGATCGTGTGTACCAGCGGTTCTCAGCCTTTGGGTCGCGACCCCTTTGGAGGTGGAAATACCTTTACACGGGGGTCGCCTAAGACAATCGGAAAACACATATTTATCAAGTAGCAACGAACATAATTTTATGTTTGGAGGTCACCACAACATGAGGAACCGTATTAAAGGGTCGCGGCGTTATGAAGGTTGAGAACCACTGGTGTATGACAAAGACGAGGTTAGTTCAAGAACCACGAAATAAGTAACGGCAAGAAAGAACCCCAAAAAAAACCCACTATTCTAATGGTGCCGCTGTGTGATGAAGGAACATCAAATCCACTGACACGACCTGAGACAATACACAAGTGGCAAACAATCATTTTCCAACCCATTTTTTTTCTTTATCGAGTTGTATGGGGGGTTAATTCAGCAACCAACATTTCGTTCGTAGTAGTATTAGGTTATTGTTTATGTGGAAGCTGGACATCACTAAAAATGAAATCACGTATTGTCTATGTTTTTTTTTTTTTTGGTGTTTTTTCAATATCCTCTTTGTTCCATGTGTCCCAATATGAATGGCGTGTGAGTCACCGGGTTCTAACGTGTTTAAAAGGGTGACACAATACGCCCGTGTCCTGGCTAGTTCTCGCACCCACCCTGGAAATTCCTGGACATGTCCGTTTGACCGCGGTGCCAACGAGTCGATCGTTCCCGTTTCCGCTTTGACTTGCTCACCAGGGAGTCTCAAGCCAGGGCCCCACGGGTCTCGTGTGGATAAATGTGCACAAATTCGTACAGCACTGGCTACCTCGGTCGTTTAATGTATCACTCCATCCTTTGGTCCGGATCTGCCCACATTTATATTGAAAGACAGTTGGCGAGGAGGTGTCTTTTTTTTCCCTTCTTTTTTGTTTCTCTCATACTTCGGATTTCTTGTTTGCTAAGAATTCTCTTCACAATGGATTTGATTCTACACTCCAAGTTGATGCATGTACCTGGTGTAACTTAACTGGTAACACTAAAGTTTTTTTGTTTAATGTAAAAGCCATTTTTTTTAACATTAAACAAAATCCCTAATGAAGTTGGCTACTACCTTCCAAGTATGAGGTCGAGGGATTTCTTTTTACTAATGGTGAAACTCCTGACAAGAAACACTCCCCCATCTTGCTGGGACTATTTCACCCGGAATTTCAACGGAATTTGAACCCGACACCGCTTGGTGGAGAGGGAATCAACGTTACCGTTGACCGATGTTCTAGGCATTATTGTTGGAAACGTTATTAGAAATTCAACACAAAAATCACACTCTTAAGGTTAAGTCCCAGCACTATATTAAAAGCTGTAAATATGAGGTCTTAAATCAAATTCTCTCCGTGACTCATTTCTTAACAGCTCATCACCCTTTGTTATGGTGCTAAACTCGGGAACTTGGACCTGACCCCGGAGCAAGTCTGATACAAACTTATACAAGACTGGTAGATGAACAGAACCAGCAAAGATCGTCAAATAAAGTCATCAATAAGAAGTTTGATCCGGATAAAAAATATACGTAATAATAATGAACCACTTTAAATACTTTCATTATTTTTTAATGTGTGTGTGTATGTATATATATATATATATATATATATATATATATATATTTTAAGTACGGTGCTATGAAGAATTGTGTCTTTTGAAATATACAAATAAAGTCATCAATAATAAGATTGATCCGGATAAAAAATATACGTAATAATAATGAACCACTTTATATACTTTCATTATTT
The DNA here is from genome assembly GCA_964033795.1 of Lymnaea stagnalis. Taxonomy (NCBI): domain Eukaryota; kingdom Metazoa; phylum Mollusca; class Gastropoda; family Lymnaeidae; genus Lymnaea; species Lymnaea stagnalis. Next base: position 356,821 of record CAXITT010000339.1, on the reverse strand, counting down.
TTTAATGTGTGTGTGTATGTATATATATATATATATATATATATATATATATAATTTAAGTACGGTGCCATGAAGAATTGTGGCTTTTGAAATAACGACTCAGGACATAATTGATCAATCCGACTCTTAGCAGAATAAAAGAATCATGTGCGCCCTATGCAAATAAAACATAGAGACTTTATACGAGGCCCAAACATGACAAAACCAATGAAGCACCTTGACGTTGGTTTAACCCACGCGCCCGGCACGGTGTAGACGTCGCAAGTTAAATAATCCCTGAATGTGCTTTGACGCGGCTCTCGCTACTTGTGCCGCCACCGGGTGCAGGACCTCTACATGATAAAAGATGTACGCCAGTGGTCCCCGGTCACCAGTGTGTATGGGATGTGCCGCCACCGGGTGCAGGACCTCTACATGATAAAAGATGTACGCCAGTGGTCCCCGGACACCAGCGTGTATGCGATGTGCCGCCACCGGGTGCAGGACCGCTACAGGATAAAAGATGTACGCCAGTGGTCCCCGGTCACCAGTGTGTATGCGATGTGCCGCCACCGGGTGCAGGACCTCTACAGGATAAAAGATGTACGCCAGTGGTCCCCGGTCACCAGTGTGTATGCGATGTGCCGCCACCGGGTGCAGGACCTCTACAAGATAAAAGATGTACGCCAGTGGTCCCCGGTCACCAGTGTGTATGCGATGTGCCGCCACCGGGTGCAGGACCTCTACAAGATAAAAGATGTACGCCAGTGGTCCCCGGTCACCAGTGTGTATGGGTGAGCAGCGACGTGAAGGGACTAGATCAACATTAAAAACAGCCTCATTTGCATTGGCGACAAATACAACAGGTCTCGGGGTGAATGGGAGACCCGGGAGCGTCAAAGAAACGAAAATCAACTGAACAGTCAGATTAGCATCAGACGTCGCGGCAAACAGTTCCAGGTTAGAAGAAGCAAAGTTTGGTCTGGAAATAACTTGATTATGGAAAGTGGGGCAAGGGGGGGTTCTGTCCCAATAAAAACCGGTATCTAGTTGTAACTCCCTCTCCACATGCACAGCTTCCCCCTTCCCTTCACACTTTTAAAAAATGCAACCGTTGCAGAACAAAAAATTGACACATAACATCCACTTTGAAGCGTGTGTGTGTGATATAACTGATCATTGTCTGCACATGCTTCAAAGTACTTTCTTTTCAAAATTTTACTGAACGTGGTTTCTTGACCCTGTTACACGTGTTCCCGTCATGTAAATATATCTTTCATAGGAACACATCTACGAGCGTTAGAATGTTGGATTCAGAAGGGAAAAAATGAGTAAAAATGGGGGGGGGGGCGGACCTAAGCAAGTGTATCCCCATCGCTTTTTGAAAAAATAAACCGGGACTGGTTAATGTTGTTTTTTTTTTTTAAATCCGCGTAATGTTTCGTCATTGGTTTTATATCGCTCTACTCCACTGCCGTCGTACGGGCAGATCGGGTTTGGTTCCTACTCCACTGCCGTCGTACGGGCAGATCGGGTTTGGTTCCTTAACGCTCTACTCCACTGCCGTCGTACGGGCAGATCGGGTTTGGTTCCTACTCCACTGCCGTCGTACGGGCAGATCGGGTTTGGTTCCTACTCCACTGCCGTCGTACGGGCAGATCGGGTTTGGTTCCTACTCCACTGCCGTCGTACGGGCAGATTGGGTTTGGTTCCTACTCCACTGCCGTCGTACGGGCAGATCGGGTTTGGTTCCATAACGCTCTACTCCACTGCCGTCGTACGGGCAGATCGGGTTTGGTTCCTTAACGCTCTACTCCACTGCCGTCGTACGGGCAGATCGGGTTTGGTTCCTTAACGCTCTACTCCACTGCCGTCGTACGGGCAGATCGGGTTTGGTTCCTTAACGCTCTACTCCACTGCAGTCGTACGAGCAGATCCGGAAAAAAAGAAGATTACCTCACTTTGCGGGTGGCATTTTGAAAACAGAACATTGCAACCAAAACAATTTAAAACTCAAAAGACGGTAGACTGGTCGCTTAAACTAATACTTACACTCTACACAACCTTGGACATTGCATGAACGCGGGTGATTGGTTAATATATGCAGAGGGAGGGAGGGAGGCAGAGGCGTAGCGTGGTGGGGGCAAGGGGGACAGATGTCCCCGGGCGCCAGCTATTTAGGGGCGCCAAAATGTGCTTTGATAAAATTTTATTGATGAAAATAATGGGTTTGAGAGTTGAAAAAAAGAAAAAGGGGCGCTAAAAATGGATCTTGTCCCCGGGCGCGAATCTTGTCCCCGGGCGCTAAACACCCTCGCTACGCCACTGGAGGGAGGGAGGGAGGGAGAGGAAGAGGGAGAGGGGCAGTGAGAGGGAGAGGGACTGGGAGCGGCAGAGGAAGAGAGAGAAACTGCATTCAGGTTTGACAGAAGGAAGTATGTAAAATAAGGTACTGGAAAACCTATTTTTAAAATGGAGGCAACAAAACAACAAACTATTTTTTCCTTCATCGAAAAGTTTTTAAAATTAAAACTTAGCTGAGATGTTATAATCAAGAGGAACGCCTTAGACCATCACAGCGGGTGCGATCCCGAACCCCCATCTAACAACAATGCAAGCTTTTACATTGCCCGTTGACTCATGCAAAAAGGTGCATATCTTAAGAGTTTTGGCTTTCTAGACGCATACCTACATTTAGTATTACATTGACCGCTCCTCTAACGACTCTCACATATACAAGTCACAATTTAAATTACTCATTCCACATTTTATTTTTACTCCGCTCCGCTAGATTCCCTGTCAATTAATCTTTCGCATCAAGGACATAATCGATTCGATAGCCAATGTTGCTGGGGTTTTTTTTTATAGAGTTAATTCACGAGACCGATGAATGCTAGCGTTGGGGCATGGGGCATCGTGCTGGCAAAGTCCATGCTTCTGATGTCGGAGTTAGAGAATGGGACATTGTGCTGGCAAAGTCTATGCTGCTGATGTCGGAGTTGGAGAATGGGACCGAGGTCGACAAGCGCCTGCAGCTATGGTGTTTAATTACCCAGTTAAACGTTATTGTTAAGTTCATTGGTGCGGAAGTTTGTGACGGAGAGATTTATATAAGTATGCAAAGCAGACGGCGGTGAAATGTTGATTCAATAAGGATTTTCATCAACCACCATCATTTTTTTTAAAATTAAGAACCCAATGAATTTCAACAGCATTCGTAAACCTAATTCCTTTATTAATATCATTTTTAAAAACACCTTAAGAAGTATGCACTAGTAAGACTGTTAGCAACGGATATAAAAGAATACATGAGTATCTAAGCACTGCCCCAGTGCAACACATCAACTAGACGCGTGTTGGGAACGTACCGATGCCCCATGTCGTCAATAAACTGGAATGCCATCGGACAGACGCGTGACGTTTCTGGTCAAACCCATTGCCCCCATTCCACAGGCCCGGGGGTGAACCCAGAAAATTCTAATTTTAACGCGACGTCCACGAGAACAAAAGACGAGACTTGGAATCTCTCGGAGTCTTCCCCCCAGCTTCTCCATAACTGCTTCTCGTTAACTCGAGCTGTGGCAGCACAAAAATTTCAATGAACTTTCAGGGGTGGACAAACTTTTTTGTGTGGAGGGTCACATTGACAAATGTAAAGCTATTGGGTTGGGGGGGGGGGGGGGGGGCGCATGTATATGATGTCCAATTTTTACATGTTGATAAACATTTCTCTATATTAAAATCGTTAAATTCGCATTTGCGCATTAAATGTTAAAAGTCCAGGACTGTTTAGAAAAATAGAAAATTAGAAAGAAACTTGATCAAAAATGTTAAAACAATCATGACGGTACATGAAATTCTGTCAAATTCAACAAAATAACTTAAAAACAGAGTAACTTTATAAGTTTATAAATTCCTTCGAGGCCCGCATCATATCAGTTGCCGTAGTTTGACCACCCCTGAACTTGCTGGTTATGTAACCATATTTCTTGGGCTTTAGTTTTCAGAAGATAGCGAGGTATACTTTATTTTAATGATAAATCTATGAGGCCAAATAAATAGTTGTATAAGTAAGTGTCATTAAACAGTACATGTCGAGTAGGGGGCGCAGCTTTGTTTTCCACAAGACATTCATCTGAAACTAGCAATGTCTTTGGGCAGCGGCAAACAATCTTCCAATAACTGGTATGGTGGGTATGAGACTTCGGATCCGAGTCAAAGACATCTATATCGTCAAGGACTTCTGTATGGTCAATGACTTCTGTATCGTCAAGGACTTCTATGTCGACAAAGACGTCTATATCGTCAAAGCTTTCTATATCGTCAAAGACGTCTAATCGTCAAAGACGTCTTTATCGTCAAAGACGTCTAATCGTCAAAGCTTTCTATATCGTCAAAAAGTTCTATATCGTCAAAGATGTCTATATCGACAAAGCTTTCTATATCGTCAAAAAGTTCTATATCGTCAAAGACGTCTATATCGTCAAAGTTTTCTATATCGTCAAAAAGTTCTATATCGTCAAAGACGTCTAATCGTCAAAGCTTTCTATATCGTCAAAAAGTTATATATCGTCAAAGACGTCTAATCGTCAAAGCTTTCTATATCGTCAAAAAGTTCTATATCGTCAAAGATGTCTATATCGTCAAAGCTTTCTATATCGTCAAAAAGTTCTATATCGTCAAAGACGTCTATATCGTCAAAGCTTTCTATATCGTCAAAGACGTCTAATCGTCAAAGCTTTCTATATCGTCAAAGACGTCTATATCATCAAAGCTTTCTATATCGTCAAAGACGTCTATATCGTCAGAGCTTTCTATATCGTCAAAGACGTCTAATCGTCAAAGGTTTCTATATCGTCAAAGACTTCTATATCGTCAAAGACGTCTAATCGTCAAAGACGTCTATATCGTCAAAGACTTCTATATCGTCAAAGACTTCTATATCGTCAAAGACTTCTATATCGTCAAAGACGTCTAATCGTCAAAGACTTCTATATCGTCAAAGACGTCTATATCGTCAAAGCTTTCTATATCGTCAAAGACGTCTAATCGTCAAAGCTTTCTATATCGTCAAAAAGTTCTATATCGTCAAAGATGTCTATATCGTCAAAGCTTTCTATATCGTCAAAAAGTTCTATATCGTCAAAGACGTCTATATCGTCAAAGCTTTCTATATCGTCAAAGACGTCTAATCGTCAAAGCTTTCTATATCGTCAAAGACGTCTATATCATCAAAGCTTTCTATATCGTCAAAGACGTCTATATCGTCAGAGCTTTCTATATCGTCAAAGACGTCTAATCGTCAAAGGTTTCTATATCGTCAAAGACTTCTATATCGTCAAAGACGTCTAATCGTCAAAGACGTCTATATCGTCAAAGACTTCTATATCGTCAAAGACATCTAATCGTCAAAGCTTTCTATATCGTCAAAGACTTCTATATCGTCAAAGACTTCTATATCGTCAAAGACGTCTAATCGTCAAAGACTTCTATATCGTCAAAGACGCCTAATCGTCAAAGACTTCTATATCGTCAAAGACGTCTAATCGTTAAAGACTGCTATATCGTCAAAGACGTCTATATCGTCAAAGACTTCTATATCGTCAAAGACTTCTTTATCGTCAAAGCTTTCTATATCGTCAAAGACGTCTAATCGTTAAAGACTTCTATATCGTCAAAGACGTCTATATCGTCAAAGACTTCTATATCGTCAAAGACTTCTATATCGTCAAAGACTTCTATATCGTCAAAGACGTCTAATCGTCAAAGACTTCTATATCGTCAAAGACGCCTAATCGTCAAAGACTTCTATATCGTCAAAGACTTCTATATCGTCAAAGACGTCTAATCGTCAAAGACTTCTATATCGTCAAAGACGCCTAATCGTCAAAGACTTCTATATCGTCAAAGACGTCTAATCGTTAAAGACTGCTATATCGTCAAAGACGTCTATATCGTCAAAGACTTCTATATCGTCAAAGACTTCTTTATCGTCAAAGCTTTCTATATCGTCAAAGACGTCTAATCGTTAAAGACTTCTATATCGTCAAAGACGTCTATATCGTCAAAGACTTCTATATCGTCAAAGACTTCTATATCGTCAAAGACTTCTATATCGTCAAAGACGTCTAATCGTCAAAGACTTCTATATCGTCAAAGACGCCTAATCGTCAAAGACTTCTATATCGTCAAAGACGTCTATATCATCAAAGACTTCTATATCGTCAAAGACGTCTAATCGTTAAAGACTTCTATATCGTCAAAGACGTCTATATCGTCAAAGCTTTCTATATCGTCAAAGACGTCTAATCGTCAAAGACTTCTATATCGTCAAAGATGTCTATATCGTCAAAGACTTCTATATCGTCAAAGCTTTCTATATCGTCAAAGACGTCTAATCGTCAAAGACTTCTATATCGTCAAAGACGTCTATATCGTTAAAGACTCCTATATCGTCAAAGACGTCTATATCGTCAAAGACTTCTATATCGTCAAAGACGTCTAATCGTCAAAGACTTCTATATCGTCAAAGACTTCTATATCGTCAAAGACGTCTAATCGTCAAAGACTTCTATATCGTCAAAGACGTCTAATCGTCAAAGACTTCTATATCGTCAAAGACGTCTAATCGTCAAAGACTTCTATATCGTCAAAGCTTTCTATATCGTCAAAGACTTCTATATCGTCAAAGCTTTCTATATTGTCAAAGACGTCTATATCGTTAAAGACTTCTATATCGTCAAAGCTTTCTATATCGTCAAAGACGTCTAATCGTCAAAGCTTTCTATATCGTCAAAAAGTTCTATATCGTCAAAGATGTCTATATCGTCAAAGCTTTCTATATCGTCAAAAAGTTCTATATCGTCAAAGACGTCTATATCGTCAAAGCTTTCTATATCGTCAAAGACGTCTAATCGTCAAAGCTTTCTATATCGTCAAAGACGTCTATATCATCAAAGCTTTCTATATCGTCAAAGACGTCTATATCGTCAGAGCTTTCTATATCGTCAAAGACGTCTAATCGTCAAAGGTTTCTATATCGTCAAAGACTTCTATATCGTCAAAGACGTCTAATCGTCAAAGACGTCTATATCGTCAAAGACTTCTATATCGTCAAAGACTTCTATATCGTCAAAGACGTCTAATCGTCAAAGACTTCTATATCGTCAAAGACGCCTAATCGTCAAAGACTTCTATATCGTCAAAGACGTCTAATCGTTAAAGACTGCTATATCGTCAAAGACGTCTATATCGTCAAAGACTTCTATATCGTCAAAGACTTCTTTATCGTCAAAGCTTTCTATATCGTCAAAGACGTCTAATCGTTAAAGACTTCTATATCGTCAAAGACGTCTATATCGTCAAAGACTTCTATATCGTCAAAGACTTCTATATCGTCAAAGACTTCTATATCGTCAAAGACGTCTAATCGTCAAAGACTTCTATATCGTCAAAGACGCCTAATCGTCAAAGACTTCTATATCGTCAAAGACGTCTATATCATCAAAGACTTCTATATCGTCAAAGACGTCTAATCGTTAAAGACTTCTATATCGTCAAAGACGTCTATATCGTCAAAGCTTTCTATATCGTCAAAGACGTCTAATCGTCAAAGACTTCTATATCGTCAAAGATGTCTATATCGTCAAAGACTTCTATATCGTCAAAGCTTTCTATATCGTCAAAGACGTCTAATCGTCAAAGACTTCTATATCGTCAAAGACGTCTATATCGTTAAAGACTCCTATATCGTCAAAGACGTCTATATCGTCAAAGACTTCTATATCGTCAAAGACGTCTAATCGTCAAAGACTTCTATATCGTCAAAGACTTCTATATCGTCAAAGACGTCTAATCGTCAAAGACTTCTATATCGTCAAAGACGTCTAATCGTCAAAGACTTCTATATCGTCAAAGACGTCTAATCGTCAAAGACTTCTATATCGTCAAAGCTTTCTATATCGTCAAAGACTTCTATATCGTCAAAGCTTTCTATATTGTCAAAGACGTCTATATCGTTAAAGACTTCTATATCGTCAAAGCTTTCTATATCGTCAAAGACGTCTAATCGTTAAAGACTTCTATATCGCGTTCGAGGTTTCGACTGTTGCTTTGGTCTACACTTTAAAGCATTGGAATGGGATTTTTTTTTTTAAACTGATTACTCATTTTAAATGCTACAAGTTTTGGATGCTGTTCATAATTTGAAGTCTCTCGCTTTTGATGATTATTTCATGGGGTTTTATAAGGCAATGATGTGGACGCATTCCAAAAATGAGAAGTCTCCAAGACGTGTGCCATCGGTGAGAAAGTGAAGTGACACGACAACCTTAGTGCTGGCATGCAGCAATCTCCCCTACTCCACGTCATGGATTTACCGAGCACGGCGACGGCAGCCTCAACACTAACACTAAAACAGCTCTCCCGTCGGCAACCTCAACACTAACACTAAAACAGCCCTCCCGTCGGCAACCTCAACACTAACACTAAAACAGCCCTCCCGGCTTTCGTTACTTGTGTAAATCACCCTAAGAAGTTATGTTTTAAAATTCATTTTTTAAAAGAACAATTTTCGTTTGAGAAGTACGATACTTCCAAATACATATACGTTAATAATAATACTATGTCTCCATCCCCCCGCCCCCCACCCCCAAATTATATATATATTTTTTTAAATATGCTACCCGGTACCATTGAGACAGTGTACATTTAATCTTGATTGAGTCGTGTTTAGTTCAAGTTTAAAAATCGGGAGTTGTATCCCGGGGCTGTCCTTTCCGGCTCAGTTCTTCCTTAGAACAACAGGCGCGTCTCGCAATAAAAAAAAACTGATGTTAGAAAAATCTTTCATATGCAGATCGATGTCATTCCTTCAATGCATGGTGTACATCTGAGATGAGAAGTAATGGGCCAGACTCTTTCAATGCATGGTGTACATCTTAGATGAGAAGCAATGGGCCAGACTCTTTCAATGCATGGTGTACATCTTAGATGAGAAGCAATGGGCCAGACTCTTTCAATGCATGGTGTACATCTTAGATGAGAAGCAATTGGCCAGACTCTTTCAATGTATGGTGTACATCGTAGATGAGAAGCAATGGGCAAGACTCTTTCAATTCATGCTGTACATTTTAGATGAGAAGCAATGGGCCAGACTCTTTCAATGCATGGTGTACATCTTAGATGAGAAGCAATGGGCAAGACTCTTTCAATGCATGGTGTACATCTGAGATGAGAAGTAATGGGCCAGACTCTTTCAATGCATGGTGTACATCTTAGATGAGAAGCAATGGGCCAGACTCTTTCAATGCATGGTGTACATCTTAGATGAGAAGCAATGGGCCAGACTCTTTCAATGCATGGTGTACATCTTAGATGAGAAGCAATGGCCGAGGTTCCAATCAGAGTTCTGTAGCGGTCAGTTGGTCGACTTCATCTTGATGCCACGATTTCAAACCTGCCTAATTGCATGTCTGTGTTGGTTAAATCTTTTAATCTTGTAAAAATCTCTTTGTTTTAACTCCTCAAGTAAAGCACCCAAAAAATGAATATATCAGTTCACAGCAAGAGGCTGATTTTTTATCATAAGATCACAATAAAGACTCTGTAAACAACAAACAATGTATTTTAAAACGCACTTTTTATTTTCAAATGAGACATGAGATGGTGTGAGCTGTGGTGTTGGGTAGAAGTGTGCGAGGCTTGTGAACGTCTAAGGATTGTGTGTGTGTGTGTGGGGGGGGGGGGTCCTACACACACAAAAAAGAGGGGGGATTGACTCTGATTGGAAACTTCAGAAAGTAGATTGAAGTATTCGACTCACCAAATTAAGCCAAAAAAAAAGAGAGTTAAACAAAACCCGGCCATCGGTCTACTGGGTAGCCCTGGTTGTGAGCTGTGGTGTTGGGTAGAAGTGTGCGAGGCTTGTGAACGTCTAAGGATTGTGTGTGTGTGTGTGTGGGGGGGGGTCCTACACACACAAAAAAGAGGGGGGATTGACTCTGATTGGAAACTTCAGAAAGTAGATTGAAGTATTCGACTCACCAAATTAAGCCAAAAACAAAGAGAGTTAAACAAAACCCGGTCATCGGTCTACTGGGTAGCCCTGGTATTAGGAGATGAAAGAAATGGTGCGATTGTTCAGCTCGGTGAGCAAGAGCTAAACATACCACGGAGTGGTGGCCCCATGGTGTTTGGTGGCCGCTTGGTGTTTGTGGCCCCCTTGGTGTTTGGTGGCCCCTTGGTGTTTGGCGGCCGATTGTTTACGTTGCATTAGGTTTTCGCCCCATAAAATTGTTATTTGTCCTTTTGGGAAATACGCGTCATAAGCTATCAGCTCGTTATCACGCGGTGAGGCTTGTGTTTGACACGATGCATTGCTTGGGTTATAGTCCTTTTCTGGTTTCGACCTACTCCCAGGAAACAACTGTCGACGAACTCGAAGCTTCTACGCTGTCTTTATTTATGTGGAAATGGAAAATGTCAGTCAAACACATTCTGGACATTCGGTTTCTCCATTTTAATTGTAAGGCCCTATCTAAAAATACGAGTTTGTGTCCAGCAGATTTCACTTACAGATGTAAGCTCTATGTATCCCTTCTTCGAACCAGCCTAACAGTTCCCCCTATATGGTTTAAACTAGCGTCGTGTAGAACTAGAACTCAAGAGATAAATACTGGTTACCGAAAATTTGTTTGAAAGAAACTTCGTCGACGGAAAAATTGATCGACGGAAGTTTGATCGAACGAAAGTTTGTCCAAAGATGTACCAATCCTATGAACAATCTCGGGTGTGATGTAGATAAGAAAGTTTACCGAAGCTCACATCTTACTTACAATTAACGCATCGTTCTCATTCAATGCAATTTCTATTTCATCTTTTCCACATTTTTCTAACCGCTAAGTATGTTTAAAAGCTGTTGGTTAATTATATATTCATAAGATAATTTATTCTGTGGAGCTCATGTGGAAGATCCTAATAGATCCTAATAGCGTCCAATGTAATTCAGAACAAAAATCATACAAGGCATTGTGACCACGATTAGAGCAGTCGATTAGAGCAGTCGATTAGAGCAGTCGATTAGAGCAGTCGATTAGAGCAGTCGTGCTAAGGTGTTGACCTGGTGCGTCCTACCAATCTTGGTGGTCTGCGCGTGGCTCTTCGCGTTCTGACCATCGTACGGGTGGGGCGAGCTGCAGGACAAAAATTTCGCTTGGGACAGTGAAGAGAATGGAGGCAGCGAAGAGACTAGGGCAACTGAAGAGGTTTAGCAGTGAAAATGTTGGAGCAGTGAAGAGGCTGGGGGCAGAGAAGAGGCTGGGGGCAGAGAAGAGGCTGGGGGCAGGGAAGAGGCTGGGGGCAGGAAAGAGGCTTGGGAAAGTGAAGCGGCTGGGGCAGTGAAGAGACTGGGGTAGAGAAGAGGCTTGGGAAAGTGAAGAGGCTTGCGGCAGTGAAGAGGCTTGCGGCAGTGAAGAGGCTGGGGACAGGGAAGAGGTTTGGAGCAGTGAAGAGGCTTGCGGCAGTGAAAAGGCTGGGAGCAGTGAAGAGGCTTGCGGCAGAGAAGAGGCTGGGGGCAGTGAAGAGGTTTGGGAAAGTGAAGAAGCTGGGGCAGTGAAGAGGCTTGGGGCAGGGAAGGGGCTGGGGGCAGGGAAGGGGCTGGGGGCAGGGAAGGGCTGGGGGCAGGGAAGAGGTTTGGGAAAGTGAAGAAGCTGCCTATTTCTGCGTACAATTAGTATTGATTGGAAGCTGGTATATGACAGATAAAGTAATTAGCGACTACAATGGAGCGAGCAACTAATAAAAGCGGATGCAGAGCTAAATAAAATACCTAAATGTAAACCTTGACTCCTGTGGCCATTCAAGTTAATAAAAAAAAAAAAACGAGGCCATACGTTAAGATATGGACGTCTGGAAAATTGATGTTTAAGAGAAATAAACGACCGTAATATCGAACATTTCTTCAAACTGGAAATAAATTGGAAGGCTTTTATTTTGTGTTCCGATAAATCGATCACAAGAACCCCTTTTATTTACATATACCGGTGCCCAAAAATAAAAATACGCGTAACTCCAAATAATGGGCAAAACTGTTCTTTTCTTCAAGTGCCCCTCTGGTGTAAATAAAGCTCTAATGTCTATATTTAAATAGAGTCTACTCCAGGGGTCTCAAACTCGCGGCCCTCGGGCCATTTGCGGCCCGCAAGACGATATTTTTGCGGCCCGCTACCTGACAGCAAATTTTAGTACTGTCCGTGCTTTTTCCCCATTCTCATATCTATAACGTGATCCTCCGTGACATCAGTCGAATCTCACCGACTGGTCTAATTCTGATTTTTATTTATGTTTGTATAAGATTGGACGTTTATTATTAAGGTAAAAAAAAAACGTTCTAAAATCGGATTAGAAGTTTTTATGTTTTATTATTTTATGAGACAAACATGACCAAAGTGCGGTAATGAGAAAGTTTGAAAAAGTCTGTTAGTGGGGTAATGCACAACCGTAGAAATTTGACACAGTATCAAAGAATCCTTATAAAAATGGCCGCGAGTGTTTACGAGTGAGAGAAATTCCGAGCCTGTCAGCTTGGTCACTTTCAGAATAAAGTTAGTCAAAAAGGCCTTCTCTATAGTAAGAAAATCTCAATTCATTCTGCCTACAATGGCATCTTCCTTATCATCAATAATTCATAAATATTGCCTGCTCCTGCCAGCTGAGTTTGAAAAGGTTTTAGCCTTAAAAGCCTTCATGGAGAAGGATGAGGTGGTTGTTCCTATTCTAAGTGATCCCACATGGCTCATGGACTTGGCTTTTCTTGTTGACATTACACAGTGGCTGAATGTACTCAACAAGAAGTTACAAGACCAGGGGCAGCATGTCAGTGTTGCCTATGACAATATCAGGACATTCTGCATAAAACTTGTGTTATGGTTCTGAGAGAACCACTTCCCAACATGCAAAGAACTCATAGATTCGGGAACACCACGCAGTGATTAGCATACTCGTGCCATTGCAAAGCTACAGGAAGAATTTGATCACATGTTTTCAGACTTCAAAACACACAGAGCCACTTTTCAAATTTTTGCTGAACCTTTCTCTGTAAATGTGCAAGATGCCTCCCACCCCACTTATTTTAGAGCTTCAAATGGAGCTGATTGATCTTAGTGCAAGTTCAGGGAGGGGAATTGAAAAACAGACAAGCATGGACAATTTATGAGAGCATTGCCCTCCACCTTCCCTAAGATTTCAAGGTTGTTCAAGCGAAACATGTGCATCTTTGAGACGACCCATCTGTGTGAAAAGCTCTTTAAACTATGAACTTTTACTAGTCAAAGTTCAGGGTCAAACTTACTGATGACCATCGTCAAGCTAAACGGAGGTACTCAGTTGCTTCCTCACTCAAGACACATGCTGCTCAGCTGTGTAAGAAGAAGCGCTGCCAGGTCTCTGGCAACAAGGAGTAGGAGGAAGAACGTGAAGCCTAGTTCTTGAGAACCCTTAATGTTTTTATTTGTTATTAATAAATGTTGAGCAGATTGTAACAGTTGTACTTTATTGTATTTGCAATCGCTTTTTTGTGGAATACTTGATGCGGCCCAGTCTCAGTCAGACTCTACCTCCTGCGGCCCCCGGATGATTTGAGTTTGAGACCCCTGGTCTAGTCGAATGCCCTTACGTTTTACACCCCCCAACCCACTTTTTGTTTTAAAGTGATCCATATCTATTTCCAAACTCTCCATATTCTTATACAGGGCTTATACCAATTACTACTACCGATCGCTACAATGTAAAAAAATAAAAAAATAACAAGCACTCCATCAGTGTCTTTGACAGTGCAAAAACGCTCAAAGGGCGTAGACTTAATGCTCATTCATAGGCACTAGACTGTGCAAACACAACACAGAATGAGGTCTGCACCACTGGGGAAAATGCCTTTTAACATTTGAATGTCTTCCATAAAGTGGCGTTAAAACTGGTGCGCATTTGTGTGTGAGTGCACGGCTTGTGTCTGGAGTTGGTCAGTCTTCAGCACGTCAAGACGGGAACAAACTCAACCCTCGTGCCCAGATCGTTAAGAGTTAAATGCTCTTGATTCAAGGAAAAAAAAAAAAATTAAAAAACATTTAGATTCACTCGTAACAAACAAAGCCTTGATATATACCTGTATTTTTCAGTTTTTATATGTATATTTATGTCAAAATTATGTAAATACATGACCAAGTGAATCAAGTCAACCCCGTTACAAATGAACAAAAGAAACTGTTCAAAGATGGTGTCATTTTGATTATTTAAAAAAAAAATAATAATAATAATTCAACGTGTCAACAAAAGATATGAAAATATGTCAAACACCAGAGTCACATAACCTATTGCAGATCTGCTGTTAACGCACAACACGTTATAGAATGATTCGAACTTTTTTTAAAAAATTACTTATTTAGGTTTATTAAAACACATTCATCTACCAAACACAATTTTCTTTCGCTTCCTTCAGAGAGTTCAAATGAAACGCGTTATTGTGCAGTCACACGGGTCATTGTCTTTAAAATGCCTGGTTTCATGTAATCACTTAAATTAATCAATCAGAAACAAACTAGAAACATACCGTAACTAATAAAACCCTCAGACATGACCTCCTTCAAAACTTGCAACACACGCTGTTAACGGTGAGATCGGAAGATCAAGTCTCAAACCGGCAGTTAAAAATGAACTAATTAAAGGCCTGCTACAAGAAATAGTTTATGTGGAAAAGATCTAGGTTTAGACAATTGAGCTGCGGGCCATCCCCTCCAGAAAGCGATGAACATCTGACACGCGTACCTACGAGCGCGCGCGCGCGCACACACACACACACACACAGACATGGCATGCATTGTAAGTGCAGATGCGCGTTGCACAAAAATATGAGATGATGCAGTCGGCTAATTAACGGTAAACAAAGCATGTCGGACATTTCGGGCCACGTGGTGCACACCACAGGTGGTGTCATGTCGGACATGTCTGGCCTTGTGGTGCACATCACCGGTTGTGTCATGCCGGAAATGTCTGGCCTCGTGGTGCACACCACCGGTGGTGTCATGTTGGACAGGTCGGGCCTTGTGGTGCACACCACCTGTGCTGTCAAGTCGGACATGTCTGGCCTCGTAGTGCACATCACCGGTGGTGTCATGTTGGAAATTTCTGGCCACGTGGTGTACACCACCAGTGGGTGTCATGTCGGACATGTCGGGCCTCGTGTTGCGCACAACAGGTGGTGTCATGCAGAACATTTCGTGTCAGGTCCCTCCGCTCTCCGTAACACAACGGTTATCATCGGGTTTGTCGCTAAACAGTAGTGCGTCACGCAGGGTTCACATGCGAGTTGTGGCGCAACTATTGTGATATAAAGGAGTAGTCCTACAGACCGATGTCTGTAAAGGAGTAGTCCTACAGACCGATGTCTGTAAAGGAGTAGGCCTACAGACCGATGTCTGTAAAAGGAGTAGGCCTACAGATCGATGTCTGTAAAGGAGTAGGCCTACAGATCGATGTCTGTAAAAGGAATAGGCCTACAGATCGATGTCTGTAAAGGATTAGCCCTACAGACCGGTCTCTGTAAAAGGAGTAGGCCTACAGATCGATGTCTGTTAAGGAGTAGGCCTACAGATCGATGTCTGTAAAGGAGTAGGCCTACAGATCAATGTCTGTAAAGGATTAGGCCTACAGATCGATGTATGTAAAAGAGTAGGCCTACAGATCGATGTCTGTAAAGGAGTAGGCCTACAGATCGATGTCTGTAAAGGAGTAGGCCTACAGATCGATGTCTGTAAAGGAGTAGGCCTATAGATCGATGTCTGTAAAGGAGTAGGCCTACAGATCGATGTTTGAAACCAATCATTGAGCATCCTACCTACATATAATATGGGAGGGGGGGGGGTTGTTATTAGTAGTAATAATAAGTTTGGCAGCTCCGCCACTCGGCATCGAAATACGACGATATCTTCTGAAACCATCTCAATGTTGCGTTACATAATTTTGTAAATGTTTAAATTTATTTTTATTTTTTTAAATTTATTTTTATTTTTTTTATTATTTTTTTTTTTTGGGGGGGGCGCATGATAGAAAGTATGAGAATCTCTGATCAACGTGGAAACTATATCAGTTCTAGTGTTGTATTTTTTTTCAAGCAAAATTATTTCCAGTTGAACTAAACCTCTAGTCGTGTCGTATCACTGTAGTTTTAAACGCAGATCAAACGGGATGAACTAGTCATTCTATTAACGATTTCATTTCGATATCTAGACTGCAAGCTGGAAAGTACCGGTATGCTTTTTGTTTGTTTGTTTGTTGTTTGTTTGTTGCCCTTCATCCGGAGTCGATAAATGTTGAAGTCGAGAAAAGGAACTTAAACTAAATCCTCAGCACTGTCATGGTCTCAAAATGGAAATAACGAGGAGACATTTCAGCATCATGTTGGATCGTGGGCCCAATGGTCTGTGTTACAGAGATCGTGTTCAAGCAAGTTTCAAGATATCAGTCTCCGTTACGTCGACTACGAAATGGCTTTGAAAATTTCATTTCCATTTTTTTTTTTAAAGCCAACCTAAATGCACTTTTTAGTACCGGTACTTGGTATTTGTATTTTTTTAAATATCCAGCAAGGCACCGAACGCTTTCACTTTTAATACTAAATGGATTTCTTTTAGCTCTGCCGGTACCGGATTTATGTGGAAACATATCATTTTGGTTTATATGGTCGTGATCAGATGGCAACAAACATGCAGCACCATACGTGAGAGCTCTGAGCAGTGCTCCGCAGTTGTCTTACTTTTCTGTCCAGCTGCACCACTGAGGTCACAACTTCAACATCACTCGATCCGACGTCCCGTGCTTCAACATCATTTCGTTTTTAAATAGTTAATTATTTTATTATTTTAACTGCGTTCAAATTTCCTTTATGTTCGTGATTGTAAAAAAAAAAAAGTGGAGTAGGTAACACCACTAAAGCAACACATCAATCCACAGTAACTAGCACACATTAAACACAATCTAATTCAAATGAACGAAAAGCCGAATGGTAACAGCATTACGAAATGTATTCGACTGACCCGTGAGTCCGTGATATCTTGGGCCTCAAAACAAGATGAGCTCTATTGTTTACAGTGGCTTAAATTATTCATACTTCCCATCCCCGAAATAAAGACCCCGTATGAAGCCGCCGAAATAAAGACCGTATAAAGCCGCCGAAATAAAGACCTCGTATAAAGCCGCCGAAATAAAGACCCCGTATAAAGCCGCCGAAATAAAGACCGTATAAAGCCGCCGAAATAAAGACCGTATAAAGCCGCCGAAATAAAGACCCCGTATGAAGCCGCCGAAATAAAGACACCGCATGAAGCCGCCGAAATAAAGACCCCGTATAAAGCCGCCGAAATAAAGACCCCGTATGAAGCCGCCGAAATAAAGACCCCGTATGAAGCCGCCGAAATAAAGACCCCGTATAAAGCCGCCGAAATAAAGACCCCGATTGATCCATCGTGGCTAAGGTGATTAAATCAAGAAATAAGAGGGGTACCCTCCATGAAACAGGTGGATGGTAAAAAAAACAACTGAGCTGCGCCGAACAAAGTTTCTGGCACCTGGGTTTCACCCCCACCCCCGCCCCCGACCCCCCTCCCCGGAACAAAAGGACCACCGGCAATGTACTTTCACGCACATACTTGACATTCTTCGCATTTCGGTGCTTACTGTGCAATAGGAAACGCATTGTGTTTTTTTGGTGCTTAAATTCATTAGAGTCAGGGATCCTCAAAAATAAACATGGTACAGAGTTAACAACTTGAAATGGTAAACGGTGCAAAGATGTAAAAGCAAATTCAGATAAACGTCTACAATAAAAAGGCACCCCGTCGCCCCAGATTTTTTATTCCTTCAATAATTTGAATTTAGTTTTTGGTCTCAGATATATTTATGGTGGGGAAAATCTGCGCCTTGGAAGGGGAAAAAAATCCCCAACAATCAACAATTTTTTAATGAAACGATCTCATTTAACGTAAACAGAAGTAAAACGATTCTTTGATTTCATGGAAACATTCCTAAACCCCTAGCTCTTTCCCAAAAGATGGTGGCTATAAATAGTGATGGCCTATTGCCGTCTCTGGTGTGTACCGTAGCAGAAGTTTGCTAAATGGCTCACGAGGGGGGGCAGTCAAAAAGCTGCGGCCTCGTTCAACAACGAATCTTTCGAACACGTATTGTTCACTCAAATAAACATACAAACAAAGCACATCACTTTAAATCAATTATAATGGGAGTCGCTTAGTCGATTGATTTGTCACGTGATGAGAGTAAAAACGAGTAAGACTTCCGGTAGGCTGTATACAACACACTAGTGCTTGACAACAGTAGCCCGTTACACACTACAACTAGTAATTCAAGATGCCTGGGCAGTGTTCGGTTTTTTTTTGGCTGTTCAAACAGTCAAGTTAAGGACAGCGGTTTAAGTCTGCATTAGTTGCCGCTTAAGGTTTAAGAAATTTTAAGACAATGGCTTGACAAAGTGGACCTTCGTTATTTATTTACATGAAATCTTGTTCGAACCGGTTATTAAAATTTTCCTTCGCCGCACCAATATTGAATAAACACGCAAATGACGTCATGGGTATGCCGACATTTCGTCCAATGAAAATTAACAATAAAATAAACAAAGGGGAATGACTCCTGCACAAATATTGAATAAACACGCAAATGACGTCATGGGCACGCACGGAGCTCAACAACAGCCTGCCGATGAAAGTATTGATAGTTTTATAACTGACGTATATTTATTGTCAAATTTATGTATTTCATTTAAAAAACGCGTGTATTCCAGAATATTTTGAAAGGTAAAATTTTTAAGTAACATGACATGGGAAAGCACTGATGAAGTATCTTTTGTTGTGTGTAGCAGCCTAGTGATGGCTTACTCTCATCACGTGACCAAACAAGGAAGTGACTAAGCGACTCGCATTAACACACCATAGATAGTATACAAATTGCTCTGATTTAAAAAAAACCACCAATTTTGACGTCATTTTGTGAAAAAATAATACATCATTTCTTCTACACTATTTGAAGTGGAGATTTTTTAAAATTGTTTTTTCCATAATAATGATATTAATAATTTATTTTATTAAACTTATGCTGTCTTGTATTATTCATTTAAATTACCAAGTAGATTAAGGAAACAATATTAAATTATTTGTTGTTTTTTTCGATCATGTTAAAATTTTGGTGTGCCGCGGAAATCTGGGAACGGGCTCGGCGTGACGCGAAGGAAAGAGGGTTGCAGAAGCAGCTCTACGAGACATTATGTGTGAGGAAGCTAATTTAATATATCACCCCCTCAAAGAAATTTGGTTCGCTTGATCTCACTTCCGCTGAAATATCGTGAAAAAGAAGAAGCCGATTAAAAAATGGATGCTTTCGAAAAGGAAGAGAAAAAATCACCACCGAAGAGGACCACTGCGCTAGCCAAGAGGACCACTGCGCTAGCCAAGAGGACCACTGCGCTAGGAAAGAGGACAAATACGCTAGCCAAGAGGACCACTGCGCTAGCCAAGAGGACCACTGCGCTAGCCAAGAGGACCACTGCGCTAGCCAAGAGGACCACTGCGCTAGCCAAGAGGACCGCTGCGCTAGCCAAGAGGACAACTGCGCTAGCCAAGAGGACCACTGCGCTAGCCAAGAGGACCACTGCGCTAGCCAAGAGGACCACTGCGCTAGCCAAGAGGACCACTGCGCTAGGAAAGAGGACAACTGCGCTAGCCAAGAGGACCACTGCGCTAGCCGAGAGGACCACTGCGCTAGCCAAGAGGACCACTGCGCGAGCCAAGAGGACCACTGCGATGGCCGTTTGTTGCCTTAGACCGAGACGGAGGTAAAAAAAAAACCTGGGGGCTTAGGGGGAGAGGGGAGGGAAACGTAGAGTTTGACAGGTGGGTCAAGAGGGTGTAGAGGACCACTGCGCTAGCCAAGAGGACCACTGCGCTAGCCGAGAGGACCACTGCGCTAGCCAAGAGGACCACTGCGCGAGCCAAGAGGACCACTGCGCTAGCCGTTTGTTGCCTTAGACCGAGACGGAGGTAAAAAAAAAACCTGGGGGCTTAGTGGGAGAGGGGAGGGAAACGTAGAGTTTGACAGGTGTGTCAAGATGGTGTGTTTAGTGAATGAATCCATGTCTGGCTGTGAGTTGAGTCAGTGCACGCGCTGCCAGTGTGATGGACGGCGTGCAGGAATCTCAGTGGAAATACAAACATCCACCAGCGATTATTGAAATCGTTGCGAGATATAGTACGATAGCACTAGGCTTTCTCAACACTGATGTAACCGATTAGTCACTTTCAATCAAAACAATAAAAGAAGTGTTCCTTCCAATAATATTAAATCTCAACACAAACATCTTACTTTTGTAAAAATCAGACTTATGTCAAGTTGGTAAAATATAGATATTTTTTTTTCATTTCTCTTTTAATATCGATGACTTTGTAACCCCCCCCCCTCCGGTAATATATTTCCATCATAGTCCTATATCAGTGTTACTCAAAGTGTGGTACGCGTACCCCTGGGGGGACGGGAAGAGTGTGGTAGGGGTTCGAGCTGCAAAAGAAAATATAAATCAAATTTTTTATTGTTATTAAAGTATATGCAATTTTTTTAATAACCAGGAATTTTCAGTGTTACGAAAATTACAGATAGGGGTACACAGATGTCGAAAGTATGGGAAACACTGGCATACATAAATAAAACGCTTACAAGGCTTGGATAATATATTATACATAAAAAAATAACAGTTTGTTTTTTTTAACATTGAGTAGCCTTGAAAATTAGTTGAACACGGAAACATATAGTGAAGCTACTCTGAACATAATGCTTGGGACGATGTGACCAATGGTTGAACAGAGCTTCTTACATCCTGCTGATCCTTTGCGACGGAAGCAGACAGCGCCTTTGATTGCCAGCGCCGTGGAATGAAGCGATATCAGGTGATAACAAGAGATAACAAGAGATAATCGCAGGCTAAGTGGGATATTCTTACGCCATGGACAATAACAGAGGCAAAGTTGGCCTGTGTAAACGTGTCAATTTACAGCTGTCTTGGATGTTTCTCACTTAACCAATACACGAGAAATAAAGATTTTAACAAGCATAATAATTTTGGAAATTTGGAATATGGTAATAAATCACACCCTTTATAAAGCTATATGTTCGTTTTTTGTTTATTTTTTTGTATTTATAAACTCTGGATTATATCAACCTCACAAGTTCGTCAGGCACGTGAAAAGAGGTGAAACATTGGAGCGATGGTCAAAGGCTTCATGTGAAAATTGCTAGCATCGCACTGCGTGTAGAGGATGCTCATTGATGAATTCTGACTCTCCAGATCACAGGCGCTAAGCAATAATAACATTGTTGTTTTTAACTACACTACCGGTTTACAGCGGAGTTGAAGTCATTTCCTAAACCACAACGTCGGTACGGTCAATAAATCCAAATGCACCACCTGGAAGCAAGTGTACATTTACAATATTTAAAAAATAAATATATAAATTTAATTAAAAAAACAAAAAAAAACAAATACAAATTCAGGTAAAAGATAGGAAGAAATTTGCATTTTTTATTTTTTTGTTTTTGTTTTTGTTTACTAAACGTCGAAAATCTTCAGTTAATATTAAAGTATAGTTATCATGGTAGAAAAGTACGATGATCTGGTGTTCAATTTTCTCTTGTATCTCTCATTGCACGGCGGGGAACTCTTTATGATTACACGGTTTCCGATTTTTAAATTTCCAATTATCAAGATCAATCGTATCTCGCCATCAAACGGTCTCAAATGATTATAAGGTTAATAATCCATTAAACATCAATGCTCGTTGCTCGAGTAATGATATTGATAAAAAAAAAAAGATGGTAATTTTCAACTGAGTCTGAAGGTAACAGCGAGTGCATGGAATTGATCAAAGCGTGGGTATTCAGTAACGACCGGAACATCGCATCGACATCGGTCCACTGTAAGATCTACTACATATTAATATATATTGAATGTACGTTATGCGTTAGTTAATCGTCAACCTTAATTATTCACGGTCCTGAATCTTACGTTAGGTCAGAGTTTAAAAGATAAAATAATAACTCAAGCCCCGAAATGACCAGTATACTAACTGTTCCACGACAAAGTAACAATTGTCCGAAATTTCCAATACTAACACGAAGCTTGATGACACAGGAGTGCTACGTGGCTCATCTCCT
The DNA here is from genome assembly GCA_964033795.1 of Lymnaea stagnalis. NCBI lineage: Eukaryota > Metazoa > Mollusca > Gastropoda > Lymnaeidae > Lymnaea > Lymnaea stagnalis. The sequence goes on along the minus strand of CAXITT010000339.1, from coordinate 334,579 downwards.
GGAGGACTTGGCCCTGTCTTCTGAAGGACTTGGCCCTTTCTCCTGAAAGACCTGGCACTGTCTCCTGAAGGACTTGGCCCTGTCTCCTGAAAGACCTGGCCCTGTCTACTAAAGGACTTGGCCCTGTCTCATGAAGGACTTGGTCCTGTCTCCTGAAGCACTTGGACTGTGTCTTGAAGCATTTGGTCTGTGTCTTGAAGCACTAGGACTGTGTCTTGAATCACTTGGACTGTCTCCTGAAGCACTTGGACTGTCTCCTGAAACATTTGGCCCTGTCTCCTGAAGCATTTGGCCCTGTCTCCTGAAGGACGTGGTCCTGTCTGATTGATTTGGCCTTGTCTCCTGAAGGACTTGGTCCTGTCTCCTGAAGCACTTGGACTGTGTCTTGAAGCACTTGGACTGTCTCCTGAAGCACTTGGACTGTCTCCTGAAGCACTTGGACTGTCTCCTGAAGCACTTGGCCCTGTCTCCTGAAGGACCTGTTCCTGTCTGATGGATTTGGCCTTGTCTCCTGAAGGACCTGGTCCTGTCTCCCGTTCATGTTTGGAATAATGAGGGTCCATAACTCACAGAAGAAATGACAAGCTAAGAGATCGTCCTCGATACCCCAAGGGAGACAATGGAGTACAAGTAAACCGGCAAGCGCTTAGCACATACCCGGTACCATAATCCACGTACTACAGTAATCTGACCAAAATACTGTTTTCATGCAGGCACAACTTCAGCTTGTACAAGGGCTGAGACATAATTGTTTCGGGTTTTTTTTTTAAATAATAAAAGAAGCCTCTGCTATCTAGCCCAGATGGCGCCACATTTTTACTAACGCTCTTGTTTGAACTCTGCTCGTATCCTCCTTTCTCGCAAATCAATCATAGAGAACATTCATGCAGGACAGCCGCCACCTTTAATTAATGCAGAACATTGTTTTCTCCTTAGCACAAGTAGTAAAATTACGATCACGGAAACTGTAATTTACAAGCGCAACTAGACAATGGGGTGGGCGTTGAGGGAAGGCATGGCTCGGGGTATGTGGAGTAGGGGGGAGGGGATTGCAGGTGAGTATGATGAGCGAAACGTATTGTGCATGATATTTCCATTGAACCTGCTCACATGCAACTGACTTTTTATCTGTTTAATTAAAACGTCTAAATACATTCTGTGAGAGTTTTGTCTACCGTTGTTTAAAGAATGTGGCGGGTTTTTTTTCCCCAAGGCCTCGTAGCCAGCACAACAAGAATCGAATGTCAAACCAGACCTGGGGAGTTACTTGAAGCGTGGGCAAGACTTATTCTTTAAACCGGTAGCGAAAATGGCGTTGAAAGACGTATTTGTCCTTACTGAGCATGGATTTTCTAATTTAATTTAAAATCATCAACGATTCATTAGAGCCCAATGACCAGTTTTCTACTAGTGCAAAATCGCATCGAAATATGTAGAGCTTTGGAGTTTTATTGATAAAGTAATGCGGTCGACCTATTATGGATTCTCAAACATACTTGGAGTATACTTAAGTTTAATTGAGGATAACGATGTCACTCTCCATTAAATTTAATAAAGAAATACAATATCTCATTATATTCATCCCTTCTGGGATGATTGTCTACCATATTTTCCATTTAATGCATGTTAGCTGTGTTGCTCGCGGTTGAAATGGGTTGAAAGACTTTGACATTGTATGGTGGTAATTAGTTTTTGTAGTGTTGCGTTTGTTTTAAATGTGGTAAATTATAGATTTGTTTTTTGTTGACTTTGTACCGCGCTTTGAGCCTTTGGGGATGAAGCGTGTTTTTGAAATGAACTTTATTATTATTATTATTTATTATTGTAATAAAATGAAATCCCTAATTCGATATTGTTGATTTTGAGCAAGCTGGAATATCGTTGACAGAATTTTAAACTTAAAGCGCATCTCAGCTCAGTCTCTAGATCAGCGGTTTCTCAACCCATGGGTCGCGAAACCCATTGGAGATCGAACGACCCTTACACAGGGGTCGCCTAAGACCACCGGAAAGCACATGCTTATGAAGTAGCAACGAGAATAATTTTATAGTTAGGGGTCGCCACAACATGAGGAACTGTATTAAAGGGTCGCGGCACTGCTCTAGACCATTCGAGATGTTTATTTCGACTTAAATTAATCAAATGAATCGATAATGTCGATTGATACAGCCGCATTGATCCCAACATTGCTCATACGTTTGAAACTCCTTCCTTCGTTCAATTTTTCGAGGCTGCTGCCACCTTGGTGCTTCTTCCACATTTCTATGACTGGAGAACACCTGACCCGTAGCGCCCTTGAGTTGAGACGTGAAGTGTGAGCATCTCCTTTAAAAACCTAGTGTCAATCGGTTGAATTAGGCAAAGACTTTTATGCCAATGTTTTAGCTATTGCAACCCTTATGTCATTTCTCTCCTTCGAATTTCGGATCCCACGGATCAAAATGATCTTTGAACAGCTCAGAGTAAAAAAGATTTTCTGAATTCACCTTAACCTTAATCTGGTTTATACCAGATGCTAAGGCCGAGAGTTAATAAGTTGTGAGGAACTCACTCTCTGTTGATAAAGAAATTTGTGATTTCGGAAATTAGGGCCAATAAAATTGTGTATACCTTGCCGCCAACAACCGGGAATTCATTCTGCCAGTGTATAAATAAAGTAAGCAAGGTATGTGGGGTATGCAGACAAATTTTCGATATAATAATTTTCTGAGTGTTTTACTTAACGAAATATCCTTTTTTTTTTTTAAATACATTTTGTAGAGCTAAGTAACGTGCTACCGGTACATTATTTTTTTAAATCTGGAAAAACTATTAGAAAAAAAGTTAGAGGCCCACCGAACTTCGGTTTCGTCGCCGATAGTTGCCATTTGATCATTTTCGGTGTAGTTTCATTGTTACTCGACGCCTTGCTGTTATGGTATAATATATGACTAACCTCTGTGAACCGTGCTGCATGATGACCTATTTGTCCAATATTTCCAAAAATAAAGTTACAATAACTAGTTTTGTGGAGGAAAAAACAAACCAAGGGACTGATAACATTTTTGTGTGTCTGTATCGCCCAACAGCGTGGCAAGTGAGCAGCTGTTTGGAGCAGCAGGACAGCTGTATGCCGACCAGCGTGACTGGTGAGCATTGTTTAGAGCAGCAGGACAGCTGTATGTCGAACAGCTTGGCAAGTGAGCAGTTGTTTGGAGCAGCAGGACAGCTGCATGCCGACCAGCGTGACTGGTGAGCAGTTGTTTAGAGCAGCAGGACAGCTGCATGCCGATCAGCGTGACTGGTGATCAGTTGTTTAGAGCAGCAGGACAGCTGCATGTCGACCAGCGTGACTGGTGAGCAGTTGTTTAGAGCAGCAGGACAGCTGCATGCCGATCAGCGTGGCTGGTGAGCAGTTGTTTGGAGCAGCAGGACAGCTG
>CAXITT010000339.1:306806-321538 GCA_964033795.1 Lymnaea stagnalis | reverse complement strand
TAAGAATCGGCACGGGGGGGGGGGGGTACAACACCAGTGGATTTCCTTGAGAAAGTCTAAGGTCAAACCTATATAAAAACTGGTATTTGAATGGTGTATATACCCGTATCCCAAGCGTGGTGTGCATTCACCCGTATCTGACCACAAAGCAGAGTGTAGTCTTTGGTTACCACTAAGGTTGCTTTAGCCTAAACAGAGCGTGGATACCCTTGTCTAAATCAGAAAGCCACTGAAATTAAAGACGTTACAAGGTTTCGTCCATCTCGTGCCTCCCCATCGCTCACAACCGTGTTGTTTGATATGACAACCTACGTCCCCCTTCCCCAGAGACACTTCAGTCACTGCAGTTTCTCTCTGGACATAAATTTTAAAAAAAAAAAAAAATTAACAACTTTTTTTCTTCTTTGAATGTTACACACCTGGAAATAAATTAATGTGTTTTCCCCTCGTTTATCCCCTCCCGGACAGGTTTGCCAGGGTTACAGTATACAATCCAAAAGTTAGTTTTATTCATAATGTAACAAGAGCCAAAATGTAGTTCTATTAACTAACAAAGAGTATCAACGACAAGGCTTAGCAGAGTGTGTTTACGGAGCGTGATGGGCATGCAACATCATTAGAGATGGTTAGTTTACGTTTCGTTTAGTTGACGTTTCGTTTCGTGAAATTTACATTTTAAAAAACATGCAACTACTTTAAATATGAAGAAACAACAAGGAGTAGAAGTTGCTACTTCCGGAAATAAACATTTATGGCGAACACTTAAGTTTTTGAACTAACTTTCTTTTTTCTGGTTGTTTCTTCATTCGTCCTGTCTGCTGAGGAAGGCTCTTGGCCGAAAGTATCTTTTCACCGTCCTGATTTTATATTTCAAGCTTCCACATACCTTTCAAAATCAGTGTTTACATTAAAACCCTTTCAAATGTTTAAAATTCTACGCCGTATACAGGAGAGCCCAACTAGTTGTAGACTTGTGCCCCCAATATAATATTTGCGTTACCCGTGTGCAAAAACTCATTGTAGAATGATGCTAATTTCACTGCATATTGTCTGTGGTTAATTTTTATTGGGTACCGGTACTTTAACCACATTTTTTTTCTCAATATTATTATATCCAATGCCCTTCGAAACATTTGGAACTCAAGCGAAATACGAACAAAAACAAAGTTAGACATAATCGAATTAAAAGTATGGCTGTGAAACATGGAGAACAACAAAAACAAACATTTAAAAACTGCAGGCTTTTATAAACAGATGCTAGCGAAAGATCTCCAAAATAAGAACGTTTGACAAAAATGTTAACATTTGGAAGAAAACATCAAGTGGAAACGGAAATAAAAAAAAGAAAATGGCGATGGATAGGGCACACATGAAGGAAACCAAACACTAACATCACAAGACAGGCCGTGAATTGGAATCCTCAAGGTACCAGGAAAAGAGGAAGACCACGAGCCACATGGAAGCGGATATTAGAGGTAGAGGTGAAGAGAACGAAATTTGGGCTGAACAAGCAAAGATAGGTCAGGACTGGGACAAATAGTAAAGTGGTGTGGATGGCTTATGCTCCATTGTACTGAACTACCAAAGAGCACAGGACAGGGGCAAATTGTCAAGCATTGTGGATGGCCTATCCTCCATTGGACTGAACTAGCAACGACAGCCCAGGAGAGGGACAGTGGGGAAAGTATTGTGGATGGTCTATGCTCCACTGGAAGTAGAAAGGCTAAGAAGAAGATTATTATAACTAACCGATCAAAACGGAGTCAGTAATAGATAACGTTCAAATAAATCAATCAACAAACTCCGCTATTATTCGTGGATCAGTTATGTGGCCAGGTTCAGGGTCAAGCATCGTAGACGCACTGTTTTCGTGACAATTGTATTCTTCATATGGTATCTCATACACTCCATCTGAATGCATCTCAAAGGAGACAATCACATACATACATGCACACACAAAAAGAGTAAATACAATGACCAAGATTCCAGCGTGTAGTGTATTTCCTGTCACTGATTTGTCAACTCAGACAATATAATAATGACCAACGCTGTACTGCGTACTAGTCACTAATTCGTCAACTCAGACAAAATGTCAATATAATGACCAGTGTCAAAGTTGTACTGTATTCCTGTCACAAACATGTCGGCTCAGACGAGTCTGTCAACAGCTCACTATTGATTCGAATTGAGATGCATATTGAGTGAGGAGTGTATTTGTGTGTGTGTGTGTGTGTGTGAAGGGACGCTTGGAAAAAAAAAGGAAGGGGTGTGGGGGGGCTGGGTATGTAGGGTAAAAAAAACTTAACATGGAGGAGACGATAGCGAACTATTGTTAAGAAAAGGGAAGATAAAAGATGTGCTATTAGTTAAATGTGCACTTAAACTCCCACTTCATATCTTACTCCACGATCGTCTTCGACTCAAGTGGATATCATTATCAGGTGCACTCTTTAACCATATTCTCGACGCTTGTCAAGACTCCCACCAAGCATTGCGATGATGATAAAAAAAAAAACGCTACTGGAATGGAAAAAGAGTTTATACATCAACCAAACCAAAGCTGAATTTTTTCAGCACTCCGGCCCATATTTCCCCTCAAACGAATCAGTTACTTACTGCCTTGGTCTTTTTGCTATAAATACAAATACTACAAATATTGTCTGTTTTTTTTTTTTTTTTTTTTTTTTTTTTTTTTTTTTTTGGTGGTTGGNGGGTTTGGTTTCTCATCCACGCGCAGTGACATTGCGTGCTAGAAGATCTCATTCGGCTGAGTTTTCTTTCCCCTTCATCATTTAAGCGTCAAGTTTGAGCTCAGTGGCTGTACCTGTGACAGCCTTGTCACGTTGCCTCCCTTCACTCGAGGATTCTCAAGCAAATTTCAAGCTGGACATGATCCGGGGAGCAAAGTCGGGTGCACTTTTAAGTAACTTAGAAGTGTTTACCAGCTGAATCCACGGCGATGCCGCAAGTGCTGACGCTTAAGAAAATATTAACATATCAATCAGATATTTCCATGTGATGAAACGCGGAAGTAACCAATTGGAATAGAGCCGCCGCGGTTTTCGGAGGAGATTATCGGTAAATTATACCCAAGTCATGAGAACAAAAGTAGGTCACAGCCTCTAGCCTCCAGTCAATAATAGTTTGCCAGAACTCGAGATGGTTTGATATTTGAAAGGCACATATATATATATATATATATATATAGAGAGAGAGAGAGAGATAAAAGACTAAGCAGTCAGAAATTTACAGTAGTGTGCGAGTTCTTTTAGTGCTGGGCTTTTCTTACGTTGTCACCGTAGCTGTAGTGGTCTAGGCGTGACATTTTTCAGACTCACTGACAAATGAACTATAAGCGCTTCGTCATCTTGTGGTTAAACATTTTCAATTTCAAACGGGAAGTGGACGCTTTTTAAAAAGAAACGAATTCAATTGCCTCGCAAGCAGAATTTATGTTAAACGCATTGCCAGATAAGATACATTCAACACTATTTCAAAAAGAAATAATTATAAAACGCTTATGCATAGATAATAAAAAAACAAAAGTATAAATGCGCTAAAAACTCATGAATTAAATCACTAATACCAACAATAATCACAAATCACTTTTTTTTTTTAAACTTAAAATAACCGTGAAACCAGCAAATGGGTTGGGGTCGATTAACCGACTGATTGTTAAATTAACCGACTGATTGTTAAATTAACCGACTGATTGTTAAATTAACCGACTGATTGTTAAATTAACCGACTGATTGTTAAATTAACCGACTGATTGTTAAATTAACCGACTGATTGTTAAATTAACCGACTGATTGTTAAATTAACCGACTGATTGTTAAATTAACCGACTGATTGTTAAATTAACCGACTGATTGTTAAATTAACCGACTGATTGTTAAATTAACCGACTGATTGTTAAATTAAACGACTGATTGTTAAATTAACCGACTGATTGTAAAATTAACCGACTGATTGTTAAATTAACCGACTGATTGTTAAATTAACTGACTGATTGTTAAATTAACCGACTGATTGTTAAATTAACCGACTGATTGTTAAATTAACCGACTGATTGTAAAATTAACCGACTGATTGTTAAATTAACCGACTGATTGTAAAATTAACCGACTGATTGTTAAATTAACCGACTGATTGTTAAATTAACCAACTGATTGTTAAATTAACCGACTGATGGTTAAATTAACCGACTGATGGTTAAATTAACCGACTGATGGTTAAATTAACCGACTGATTGTTAAATTAAACGACTGATTGTTAAATTAACCGACTGATTGTTAACCTCTTCTCGGGGAGGGTGGTGTTAAGGCGTGTCCAATATTTTTTTTTTTTTATGATACTCTTTCCATGCGAACATGACACTGGGCTTAAACTAATGCGTATTGATATGATATGTCCCCGGAAAGAAGCTTACACACATTTGTAAAAAGCCATAAAGCAGCTAGGAATCATGGACAGAGCTGTTGGGTGAAAATGCCAGCGGACAACATAAAAAAACAACAAAAAGACGAATTTCCAATCAAAAGAATTAACACCCCTTAGCTTTTATTGCCTGTATGGGAGACGACAGAGCGTAGATCATTTCTCCCCACATTCTAATTTAACGTGGTTTGATGAAAGTCTTGTGTGTCGACATAAACAAAAGGGGACTTAAGAAGTAACGCCATTCTTTGTTTTTTTTCTTCAAATGTTCGCACCTTAAGAGGCTTGCTCGCGATAGTTTCGGCTATTATTCATGTATTTTTAAGATCAGTTGTTCTCAGCCAGGGGTGCCTGGGGCCCACTGGAGTGGATGAGGCGTCCAGGGGGGTGCTGAGAGCAGTGTCAAGCAGGGGTGTGTGAATACCCAGAAAGTCAGGTTTATTTTCAATTTTATTAGCATTTTTTTAGGGTTAGGGATAGGAATGAGGGGAGCTGACGTAATAGTTGTATCCCTTTATCATTTTAGATCTCATCATTTAAAATGAGGGCGAGTGTCAATGGGTAGCCCAGCATTACACAACCCCCCCCCCAACCCCGCCCAGTTAGCGGATGGTCATAGATATTTGTTGCTTTAAATTTAACAACAAATTGGTGTGTTACGAGCTCAGTTGTTCTCCGTTATATCCGTCACTAGTTGTGTCTAAAAACGTCATTCTCTCAAGTCGGTAGTTGTGTCTTTAAACGTCATTCTCTTAAGTCACCAGTCGTGTCTTTAAACGTCATTCTCTCAAGTCCATAGTTGTGTCTAAACGTCATTCTCTCAAGTCACTAGTAGTTTTATAAACGTCATTCTCTTAAGTCACCAGTTATGTCTATAAACGTCATTCTCTCAAGTCATTACTTGTGTCAATATATGTCATTTTTCTCAAACGACACAAGTACAATATTAAAGTCAAGGAAATTATGGTTTACCCAGTCCCGTTGTAAACCGTCTGTAGAAACATAATTCCAACTCTCATCTCTGAAAGGTTTCTGTCATTTTTCAACTTCATGGAAGGGATGTCTTCTTTAAAAACCGCTCTTCGCCATAAGCATATAATGACTTTCGCCAGCACTCGAGTTGATGATCAAAAGTGCGCCCCCCCCCCCCCCCCCCCCTTTAAAAACCGCTCTTCGCCATAAGCATATAATGACTTTCGCCAGCCCTCGAGTTGATGATCAAAAGTGCGCCCCCCCCCCCGCTATGCACAACCCCAAAGTTAGAGAAGACGAGAATATAACCGATCTAGAAGTGGAACGTATTTCACACAAGACCGTAATCCTCGAGTCATGGCAACGAGACAGGGCGCTCTATTATGGCGTCATAGCAACGAGACAGTGTGCTCCATTACGGCGTCGGGCTGTCACGTGACTTGATCCCGTTTCATTGCAAATTAGGACCAATTTGGCGCTGTTTCAAAATAATGTTCCCATTCTTATTTAATTTTTTGTTCAAATAAAATATATTTTTATTTAAATGTCTGTGTTTCGTTGTTGTTGTTTTTCCCCCCAAAGAGCACAAGCTTCAACTTACAACTTTTAATATCATTGTTTGGGAATCACAGTTTTGACATCAATCATTTTTTGGCTTAATGTTAACACATGACAGGATACCGTTGGTGGAAAAAAAAAAAGGTTTTCTCGGAATATTTTGAAGCCCGGATGTCATTTGTCGAAAAGAAATATTTTTAACTGTTGTTTTTCAATAGTTTTGAGATTGTTGACGCCAGATTTCCAGCCGATACGAAGCCCGGATGTGGTCGGTGGTACGTGAAGTTCAACGTGGCGGATTGTTGCAGGACATCGTGGGAATCTGTGTGCCACACAATATAATCCCAACAATGGAATATTTAGGTAACATCCTTATTATATATTATTAATCGGTTAAAATAAATGAGTTCGTAACCAATTGGCCCGAAAGCAATTTGTACCAAGGACTCGTGAGGAAAATCCTCAGGAAAATATATGGCCCGGTGTTAGACAATGATGTTTGGAGAATCCTTACAAACCAAGAGCTATATCAATTGTACAAAGACCTATCCGTAGTATTAGTTGCAAAAAAAGGGCAGACTGCGCTGAACAGGAGATATTGAAAGGATGCCGGATTGAAGAGCAGCAAAAGTGATACGGTACACTGAGATGGATCGACCATGTATAAAAGGACTTACACCAGTTGGGGGTTTTCACATGGGGGCGGAAAGCCACGGATCCGAATGGAAGGATGTGGTGGAGCAGGCCAGGGCCCTACATGGGCTGTCGCGCCACTGATGATGATGACTCTGGTGTTCGACCGAAAGTTCGTTCCAAAGACATTTGTTAACATAATCTTTTTTTAAAATTGATTAATGAAGGTTCGCTGAGAAATGGGGGAAAATGTAAACTTTAAAAAAGATATATTTAAAAAATGTAATAATTCCCTTCGAACAAACCTCCGACTTCACTAACTTCCATTCGAGCAACATTCCTTCGTACAAATTTATTTCCTTGTAATTTGCGAAAACGCCGTACATCAACCGACGTCTGATCTTGCGATGGATGCTAATCATTGATGTGATTAACTCTGTGTACCGTACACAACAGCATTAACGAGTGTTGAATAATGAACTCTTGCTCTCTAATTAACTTCATACGACTGGTCTAACATGTTACATAATAAACAGAAGTTCTCTCTCTAATTAACTGCATACGACTGGATTAACGTATGTTACATAATAAAAAGAAGTTCTCTCTCTAATTAACTCCATACGACTGGTCTAACATGTTGAATAATTAGGTATCTGTTATACTATGCGATAAAATACGTGTATTAGATTTTGACATCTGAAGGAGTGTGCGTGTCGTTATGATTAAGATTTCCGCATGAGTAAACGTATACCACAGTTAGCAATGACGTATCTGCTCATCGTCATCGTCAATGACCCATGACTTAACTTGTATAAAAAAAAAATTAATGATGGCGGATCTCTTCATGTGTATAATTGTTATCAACGCCGCACGTGTAGTTATTTATCTAACGTAACAATGAACGAGCATCACTTGGGCTTTTGATCTTAAAAGTCTGGGATAAACACATAAACAACATTGAAAAGAAAATAATATAAGATGATTTTAAAATATACACTTCTCAAGTAGCTGTCATGCGTGCCTTTATTCTCAGCTCCTACGCCACTTCACAAGTAGCAGTGATGTGTGCTCTTATTCTCAGCTCCTATTCTACTTCTCAAGTAGCTGCCATGGGTGCCTTTATTCTCGGCTCCTACACCACTTCACAAGTAGCAGTGATGTGTGCTCTTATTCTCAGCTCCAATTCCACTTCTCAAGTAGCTGCCATGGGTGCCTTTATTCTCGGCTCCTACACCACTTCACAAGTAGCAGTGATGTGTGCTCTTATTCTCAGCTCCTATTCTACTTCTCAAGTAGCTGCCATGGGTGCCTTTAACTTCTCAAGTAGCTGCCATGGGTGCCTTTATTCTCGGCTCCTACACCACTTCACAAGTAGCAGTGATGTGTGCTCTTATTCTCAGCTCCTATTCTACTTCTCAAGTAGCTGCCATGGGTGCCTTTATTCTCGGCTCCTACACCACTTCACAAGTAGCAGTGATGTGTGCTCTTATTCTCAGCTCCTATTCTACTTCTCAAGTAGCTGTCATGCGTGCCTTTATTCTAGGCTCCTACGCCACTTCACAAGTAGCAGTGATGTGTGCTCTTATTCTCAGCTCCTACTCTACTTCTCAAGTAGCTGCCATGGGTGCCTTTATTCTAGGCTCCTACGCCACTTCACAAGTAGCAGTGATGTGTGCTCTTATTCTCAGCTCCTACTCTACTTCTCAAGTAGCTGTCATGGGTGGCTTTATTCTCAGCTCGTTTTCCACTTCTCAAGTAGCAGTGATAAGTGGCTTCATTTTCAGCCCCAACCTTCAAGTTCCTTAATAATTCATTGTGTTTTGTTGGTAATGGCCTTCGGCTTTGTGAAGCAACCATTTTATTTTAATGGTACACACGGCGGTAAAATATATTGCATGAGACAAATGAAGCATCATTTCAGATAGCATAATAACATTGGAGTAGGCTTCTCCCTCCCTTCCCCGCCGCCACATTTCCCACTGAAAAGTCTCCACTGATAGTTATCGTGAACACATGGTGCACAGCGTAGCTAAATTAAAAATTATCATAAAACGCAACCAAACATAATGATTAAATCTGTTAGGAAAATAAACCAGGGCATAAAAAATACACGGCGCCCCGTGTGGCGGGGACACGCCCCGTGTGGCGGGGAGCCGGCGATTAGCCCAAATGTGACTGCAATTAAGCTGCTGTCCCGAGATAAACACCAATCAGCTGGGCCCAACGCGGGTGTTTAAAAATGTATAGAACATTCATGTATTTGTTGCGTCCTCTGGTTAAATGGCTCGCGGCAATCACGTGCAAAACTTTGTTTAGGGCTTGTTGTGCCTCGGGCCAAGGTTTTTCGACGGTGAGCAATGTGTGTAAGAGCGGAATTGGGGAGGTGGGGAGGGGGGGGGTGTATCTCGACACACAATGGCATATCAGAGTTCTGAATGCCGAAGTTTAACATGTTTAATGCCTTATCAGATTGCCATCCTGGAGAAATGCCCCACCGAATGGTTATACCTAGGTCTATCTACGGAAGCTAGTAGCATCGCTTATCGGATTTAACACATTTTAAGGGGAAAACAATATTTTAAAACTTCAAAATTTCTAATAAGATGTTTTGTTATTTTGACCAAATCCTGTCATTAGTGCCCCCAGTCGCCTCCCAAATTCCCACTAGCGCAATGGTTCTCAACCTTCTCGACCCTTTGAAACAGTTCCCAGCGTTGTGGTGACCCCCCCCCCCCCCCCCCCCCCCCCCGCGTTTTCCGATGGTCTTAGACGACCCCTGTGTAAGGGTCGTTCGACCCCCCCCCCCCACAGGTTGAGAGCCGCTGCACTAGCGCCCGTCTATTACGCCGCGCGGTGGTACGTCAGTCGTACTGTCACGTACAGCTTGTTCGGAGGCCGAGCTTCTCTAAACTACCAGACGGTCGTCTGCTAAAATTTACTGCTGTTTTGGCGAGCATGACAGGTCATTTTCAAAACTGAAATCCACTTAAAGAAAGAGATCTTCTTTCGTTAACAAGTTACGAGAGTTCAAAGGTCAGCATGTCTTTCCCCGCTCAAAGCATACGCGAAAACATGCCAAGTTTACTAGACTTGCATTTTAGCTGATAAAACAACGGAACAGATTGGTGTAGAATTTGTTGAAATTAGTGTAGAAAGTAATAGTGACATTCTTTTCGAAATGGCTATTCGGACCCGGATCCCTTTAGGCTCAACGCTATTCGGTTGCCAACTGCCGTGGTTTATTTTAGTTAAACGGAAGACGTAAGTTTACAAATATATAGTCCATTCAGTTATCTTTCATTTGATACCAAATTTAAACCTACCATGTTTTTAATATATTTTAATAAACCCAACCTCTCACTTTTTTTTTTCTGGCTCTGAATCCCGGGTCCGAATAGCCGCAGCCTAATCTTTTAGTTGAAAATATATCTGAAACAGACTATAAGAATCATTCATGTTGATAGCCAGTGAACTTAAGAACGTAATGACTCCCTATAAATTATAACCTTGGCTGCTTCATTGGGTACCGGGGCAGGTGTTATAATATGTTGTCCAATTTATGGCAGTCCTAAACGTATCAGCAAGTAATAAAAGTCCAACAACTTTTGCGATACCGTTGAACATATCCATGCATACATACAGTGCTTAAACGTAATGCGTACCGGTACGACAGACCAAGGTGGGCACTTGGGAAAGGTAAGCTTTTTATAAAAAATGAATTGCACGGTGATGTTAATAATAAAAATGTTCAACATCGTATTATTTGTTTCGTTCCGTCAGATACCAACACTGATTTTTTGTTTGTTTGTTTTTAAACAGCGTCGTGAGTCGTTATATTTCTAAACGTATTTGAAACTTACATAGTGCCCCCCACCCGACCCTAAACCCCCCCCCACGCAAACACATTTGGTTCCATAATTTAAATGTTTCAATCTTCCAGTCTACCGGTATATCGCACTGAGCACAAGAAATGTACGCTAAAGTCACCAAGACCATACACCAGCGGTTCTCAAACTGTGAGTTGCGGCCCCTTTAGGCTCGAACGAACCTCACACAGGGGTCGCCTAAGACCATCGGAAAAGAAATATTTATGAAGAAGCAACGAAAATAATTTATTAAAGGGTCGCGGCATTACGACCTCTTAGAACCGCTGCCTTACACTGACCTACAGATTGGAAGTAGACGTTTCAACCTGTTACCTCACTGTTATTACACTCCCGACCTCATTTCTCGAATAAGGTTACACCCCCTCCCCCCGCCCCGTCTCTCTCTCCCCCCTCCCTTCCCACTCCACTACCATCTATAATGTCACCAAGTACCCGAGCAATCGAGCATAAGTAGCTTGGCCCTTTACAACTCACGCCACTAGAGTAGCATTTCCATTGACCTATAAGAGGCGACTATTGTGGATTACAGAAGCATGGAGAAATGTTGAATGGTGGAAGTGTCACAAAATTAGCCATAAACGGAATTTCGGAATGTGTCAATCCATGGAGGTTATTGAACCACATCCTCTCCATGGTCAGCTGTATCGTCATTGATTTACCGAACTTGTACTTCGATTTTGATTAAGTCACCAATTAAGTCATTATTGTCACTGAGTGCGATAAGTATTAAGATGGCTGATTTTTTTACGACAGAGAAATAATTTAGATGCCTTGAGTTTGAATTGTTATAATTTTAAAATGTTGTCTTAGAATATTTACTCATTTAGTGCTGAAATTGAATAGGTACAGTTTAGTTATTGTTTTTTTGTTTTTTTTAACTTATTCATTTATTTGGATCAATTAAGGAATGTTATATATATTTATGTTCATCTTGAATTGGGGGCCGATGTTGTTAAAATTGATGATCTGTTTTCCATCACGTTTTCTTATTCATCTGGCAATTTTGAATACATATTATAATTACCATTTACAATGTTTCATACAAACACAGACACTCACATACACACACAGACATGTTTATGTCAGCCATGACTTTGACATTCACTCCCCAGCGACGAGTCTCTCACAAAGCTGCCACACCTTGGGAAATTTCCCAAGATCTTGGGAATTCACCACCCCATTCAGGGCCTAAACTTTTTTTTTTTTAATTCCCAAGATCCGTTTAAAAAAAACTCAAATATTTTCATGAAAAAATTTTCATGAATCACTCAATGTTCCCTTTAAGCTGCGCGGCTGTGCGGACGCGCAGCTAACTCACAGACGCCGCGCAGCAGTTTTGAGTATCCGAGCAGTAAATTTCCATGTAACTGTGGTTTTTTTTTACTGTCAAATTTTGCACACACAAAAATTGATGCTGTAAAACTTTGCACACAATTGTATGATTTTGCACACGAACCAGCAAACATTAAAGGGAACATTGAAATCACTCGGCGTCGAATCGACTACAATTATTTTTAAACTGATTTTCGAATCCGGATGCTTTACGTGGAATCTGTTCCCATTTTCAGATACTTTTCTGACGCTTGCTTAACCAAGGTCAACGTAACTGAGATTCCGAGTATTTTTGCTTGGCGCAGTGAGCTTCCACCTGCCCAGAATAAGCGCTGCTATTTCCCCGTGTGTATCTTAATCGGTTGGACCAGATCTTTCCGATTTTCGGATGAAAAGAAAATCGGTATTGCTCTAATCGAGAGAATTCGTTCTACCCCTCGAAAATTGTGACTAATTGCATTATCGAAGGGATTTTGTTTTTAATACCCGGTTTTCAATAATCGATATCTAGACATTCGACGGTTAAAACAAAGTTGCCGGTAAAGTAGTGCATGTGGGGGGGGGGGGATTTTGTATTGGGTACCCGGTAACATTTCGTAATATTTTGACACCCAACATTAGCATCTTAGCATGTCACATGTGTTCTAGCTAGATGTACCCCTTTTGTCCATCCAGATCTAGTTCTTCTCAGTATCCATTGTTTTTCTGCCTTCAAATTTCAACAGAGAAGCCTGCATTTAATTATTTATTTTTTTAATCGCCTCAGACTAAAGTCCATTTATCAACAAATGACGACAATGAAAAGAGGGCTGAACTACAATAATCAGTATGATTCAATGCCTCCATTTTTGTTTTAAAAGGGTGTGCATTGATTTACTGCGCTTACCGTGCCGCAGCAGCCCTAAAGCCATTAAATTGTTGAAGTCACACCAGCAACAGGCCTGACTTGTACGCCGTGGATTTATTCTCGAGTCCTAACTGGCGTCTACACATCTCCTTATCCAACACAATGCCATCTTGGCGTTAGGGGCAGATTTTTTTTACAAAAATGACAGTCTGGTGCGCATGGCTTTAATATGTTTAAATAAAAACGTCACAGGTGCGAGTGCATGCAGCGCACTGACCCACCATCTTTAAAAAAGCGCCACTGGGCAAGCGCTAGTTTAGAAATGAGAGCAACTGTGTATAGATATTCTCGAAAGCATATGACCACCAATACAACCCAACAAAGCACGTGTCGTCTAAATAAGATCCTATTGATAGTTCGGTCATATGTGTACCACGTGTAGGACAATGTGTCGATTTTAAATATTGCCCGGGGACTAATATTTCTCCATTATTTGGATCTGTGTCAGTTTTCCCGTATCTTCTATCCAGTGTGCTGAGATTTCTCCTCTGTGGTGCTATTTTACTTTTGTAAAGTGCGGCAACTTCAAGCATCGTCCTCTTTTAAACAAGCGTCAAAAGATGTGAGATTCGGACATGGCTATCGCATTTTATTCACTTTATTTAAATAAGAATTGGAAAAATATAAGGTTGAGAGGGGTAGTGTCCCAATTGATGACTTCCGCAATAGCTTTGATATTGTAAGAGCGTCCCTCGTGGATTCCACATTATTGACAGATTTAGTCACAGCATTGACAGATTTAGTCACGTTATTGACAGATTTAGTCACATCTTTGACAGATTAGGTCATGTAACAGTACTGGCAGATTTAGTCACAGCCTTGGCAGATTTAGTCACAGTATTGACAGATTTAGTCACAGTATTGACAGATTTAGTCACGTTATTGACTGATTTAGTCACAGTAAGAACATATTTAGTGAAATTATAAACATATTTATTCACAATGTGAGCAGATTTATTCACAGAATAAACAGATTTATTCAATGGTTTAAGCAAATGATTGTACTCGGCAACCTTTCGTTCATGAACAGATCTTCCCCGTGGGCAAAGACATAAAAGTTCTCCTGGTATTTCGACTAATTGGTTAAAGGTTTATTCTATCGGGTAACCTCTTCTCAAACGCTGTGTGTGTCAGCCCATGGTAAGAGAATGGCCGCTGGCACATTCCTGTCCACGATTCGTCCACCAGTGTGATTAGTAATCATGGGTTGGACAGCTGAAGTGAGTGATCGCACGGGAAGCTTTTTGGTGATTTTCACGAGCGTGTGACCCGTGACATAGAGCAACCGCTAAACACAGAAGCAAAAGTATAACTAATAAGTACAACTCAGAGCTAAACATTTCAAAATATCTTCGTAACGTTGTCCCCCCTTATACATGTCGGCATCCTTCCGTCTCGTGAGACGATGGTGCATCACCGTTTGGTTGGGTTGCATTTTCTCGAGTAATTGTCCCCCTTATACTTTTACTTATTTTGGAGGTGGTTATGATTTTAAAAAAATAAAAAAAAATTACATAAGATTTACAGCGATGCAGATTCTAGATCAACCTATTTGAAATAGTATTACTGTCTGAACATTGACTCGTTAGTTGAGCAGAAGAGCGCGTGTGTGTGCGTTTTTTTTTCCCCCACAAAGCGATAAAGGGACTTCCGTGTTGAGGAAGTATCAATACCCTTCTTTGCAGCCTATATCACTATTGATGAGGCCAACACTGTAAATCACCCATACGAACATGTATAATACTAAATCAATAGTAGTTCTCAACCTATCTGCGGTCGCCACGCCCTTGATTACATTTTCCAAGTTGTGGCGCACCCACAACCAGGATTATTCCTAGAAATTGGGAAACGGGTTATTCACTGTTATAGAATTTTTTATAATTTAGATTTTTTTTTTTTTTTTTTAACTTATTTTGAATTTTTTTTTTTATTGTTTTTTTTATTTTTTATTTTTAAAATTAATTTTTAAATTTTTATTTTTGTCAACCGTTTTTTTTTTTTTT
>CAXITT010000339.1:222482-306056 GCA_964033795.1 Lymnaea stagnalis | reverse complement strand
ACTGACATCTACCGAGATGGTGGCGGTGTGGTGTCAGGGTGTGGATGGAACTGACATCTACCGAGATGGTGGCGGTGTGGTGTCAGGGTGTGGATGGAACTGACATCTACCGAGATGGTGGCGGTGTGGTGTTAGGGTGAGGATGCAACTGACATCTACGGATATGGTGGCGGTGTTGTGTCAGGGTGTGGATGGAACTGACATCTACTGAGATGGTGGCGGTGTGGTGTCAGGGTGTGGATGCAACTGAAATCCTCTGAGATGGTGGTGGTGTGGTGTCAGGGTGTGGATGGAACTGACATCTACCGAGATGGTGGCGGTGTGGTGTCAGGGTATGGATGGAACTGACATCTACCGAGATGGTGGCGGTGTGGTGTCAGGGTGTTATGGACATAACTATACCCATCGCTGAAAATAGTTACATTTTAAAATGAAAGGTGTTCTAAATAATAAATAAGATGAAAATTCGAAATTTTGACCAACCCCCAACCCAACACCCATTAAAAAAAACACCATATCTGAAGATCTTAAGCGGCGACTCCCCCCCCCAACCCCCAACCGACGTGCTAATATTTCGATTTAAATCTATACACTTTATTTATCTTTGCGGCGGCGCTGGTGGCTGTGTTATCATCGGAGAATTGCGTGCATTAAGAGTAAATAAATAAATAATTGTGTACGTTTATTTGTCGTTGTGTTATTTAACCGCTCGTAATGACATGCGGCACCGCGAAGCTTTGGCTCGCGACCCAGATGACCCGTGAAGCCATTCGGGTTGGGTCACCCCAGGCCTAGATGTTGAATATTCCATATTCTGTAAGGTGTACGGGCCTAGGCCGTACACTTGAGCTCTCGTGTCGAACAAGTTGGGCGCCATAGCTCGCCGTGCCCATGGGATAGTTTTACTTTAGTGTTGAACACCGGCACAGCTCACTGGGTAGGTAGGGCATATAGTAGCTTTGTCTTCGATGACTTGATCAGCATTTAATGAAGAACCTGCCGTCATTACATCCAGCCATTAAAGCCATTTGATATACTAATAGTGTATTATTGGTGTATAACAATGACTGCACGTAACTAAATCCGTCTTTTTGTAGCTTTTTTTAAAAATCACATTTCTTTGTCTTATATTTACATATGCCATCAATACACATGTGCGAATCGATAAACGGCAAAGGTGTAGTGAACGGTTTCGGGGGGGGGGGGGGGCACCTCAAGACTTCAGACTCAGGGAAAACTATCCCGTGTAAAACACGTGGTGGTTTTAAAAACGTTACGTATCATGCAAAGAGCTCGTTTGTGGCTGACCCTATAAAATAACGGGGAGAATTTACAGAGGTTAATACCAGTAATTCTCAAAGTAGCACGCCTATTTTAAATTGCCAACAGATATTATGGATTGAGATTAAGGGACACGACGAAAAAGTTGACAATGAAATCGAGATGAATATACACGTGTAACGTTACAAGTCCTTGGTAAGTACCAGTTGAATTTAAAAGCATTAGATCCTGGTGTAAGCCGTGATGTATAAGCAGTAGATCGTGGTCCCAGCCGTGACGCATAAGCAGTAGATCCTGGTCCCAGCCGTGATGAACAGCAGTAGATCCTGGCCTCAGTCGTGATGTATAAGCAGTAGATCCTGGTCTCAGTCGTGATGTATAAGCAGTAGATCCTATGGACTCAGCCATGATGTATAAGCAATAGATCCTGGTCTCAGCCGTGATTTTTAGCCGTAGATCCTGATCTCAGCCGTGATGTTTAGCAGTAGATCCTGGTCTCAGGCGTGATGTTTAGCAGTAGATCCTGATCTCAGCCGTGATGTTTAGCAGTAGATCCTGATCTCAGCCGTGATGTTAAAGCAGTAGATCCTGGACTCAGCCATGATCGATAAGCAGTAGATCCTGGACACAGCCGTGATGTGCAAGCAGTAGATCCTGGTCTCAGCCGTGATGTATAAACCAAGCACTAAATGATCCGAGTTCCATTGCAAATTATTTCTCTTGGCATTTACGGGGCGTCAATCAAATGCCTCGCACCGGCGCGCGTCCATTGTTCCATGAAAACTGCTGAGTTATCAGAGCTAAAGATGGCATACCCTTATATAGGTAGGCTACAACGATGTGGGGAAGGGGGTGTTGTGGAACGATGAGTGTGTGCATACTCTCACCCCAATGTCGATTGTTGCGATTTCATTACTTTTAGGCTACTTCACTACTTCAAAGCTGTAGGGTGATATGGAAACTGGAACAAGTGTTTGCTGGGATGAAGTACCGTATGTAAGACATGGTGGGGGGTGGGCGATGGGTTGGTGGCAGAAATAAGGAGAAATTGTTCGTGAAAGTGGTCTAAGGGAAAGAATAATTAATATATGTCAACATGAGCCCATTTTATGATGATTAAATATGTGATGTTTTAATGTGGATCATATTTCTTAGCGGAGGTTGTCTGGATCTAACAGAAGGAATGAAATTGTAAAATATATGTCACAATTTGGCGACGGCATACAAACTGCTCACTTTGTTGTGCAGTCAAAGTTATAACTTATTTGTTTATTAAAGATATTATTATCTAACATCTCAAAATGGTGTTGGAGAGTTGAGACGTTTCGCAGTTTGCGACTTTGCTACCCCCCTGCAACAACGAGTACTTCCACACAGACACGGGGGAACGGTTGTGTTGGAATACATGCACGCGGTAACTAAGAGTTTCCCGCACTCCATCATTTCAACGGGATCCCAACATTTACCGTGCAATTCGCAGTGGGACAATCAGCGTTTAAAGGGGGCACAACTATTGAACGACATCGCCTGATCCACACTTCCACTTTCGGGCGTGGCATGCGGTGAAAGACTGAGGGTTGGCTGTTAATGAAGGAGCTGGCACGATGCTGTGGTATAAGTACAACGCAATGCAACTCATCGATGAAAGCTTCCTTATACACACTTAGGATAGATTCTAATGTACATAATAAAAACTGCGTGGATTTCTTTTGATATTTAAATATCTAGTAAAAAGACGAATAAATATAGTAAAAATGATTTGAAAGCGAGGTATGTACAAAAGGAGATGTTGTCCCAAGGCAAGAACAAATACTCTACGGTAGATACTTCTGAAGTTTATCTTGAATATAATTCAAAAACTTCGGATACCCCCCTGGTCTTGGAAATGTACCTAGCTAGCCCTGGCGAACAAGAGGCTAACACTCGAGCCAGCACTCGTCTATCCACCAGTAACGTCTTCCATAGCGTAACATCAGAGTGGGAATCGGGTCAAGGTTTTACAACAAGTCGGTCCACGTCTCACCCAGGCACTATCACAAACAAACGGGGCAGAGCAGGGTTTAAGATTTTTTTAACATAAATGTGTTGTACTTTTGATGTCAATCTCAAAATCAAAATGATGTCAATGTCTTCCAACTCACCCAGGCCGATTCTGGTGCCAACCACACGTGCCACCGCCATTCCAAGAGCAGTTTGTTCCACGTTATTTCAAACCGATAACAATGACAAGGCAAACGTGATGATGAAATGCAGAGTGAAAATTGCCTTCTACGGATTGCTTGGTAGTTATCAAACTGTACCACATCACAACACCAGCTGTCTAAGGCATATATTTTTTTTCTGCGGCCCAGAGTGGCCAGAAGTTACGTCATGCAAAGTCGTTTGAATAAATAAACTCTTTGTGAAAACTATGTGATAGCGATATCATTCAGTTTATGTCAAGCCTTGCTGGGCAACATCCATTGTCTGACTCTGTACACCCGGAACGTGGAGTCGTATTCAAACAAATCGCTCCGCAGTCCTAATGGGAAATCAAAAGTCCAGACAACTTGAGTCTACGTGGGATTAAATTTGGACTGCAAATAAACTTATTGAAAAGGATCAAAGGCAGCCGTTTCTTTACCCGCTTTTTTGAGAAAATAGAGACTAAAATTGCTGTTGGCTACATCTCAGCACTGCGGGTGACCACTATGGCCGGATAACATGGAGAAGTCTGTCGGGTACCGGTGATTACTCCGCCCTACCCAACAAGACAATGTCGTTACCCCAAACCTTCAAGGGAGTTCAGAAGCGCAAGATGTCTTAAGTTAGGCTGCGTCAGCTGTGGAGTATTCCGGTAAACCGTGTAGTATTTGCCACTATCCGTAGATTGCATGAGTTAACGAGCAAACTAGGCTTTATCATTTTATTTCCAACGATCATAATAGAGGCAACCATAACCTGCACCCTAAAATAACAGCTGAAACCCTATTAAACACATAGGAGAGAAATGTTCTCCGGAAAATATAAAGACCAACATTAATTATTAATAAGGATGGAGAATACGAACCCAGGAATTGTAAGGACTATACCAGGATCCCACGCTGGTAGTGGGAAAAAAAAAGGTGGGGGCAAGCATAGCAGCGCGGGCACTTAAAAAAGAATGGCAAATGACAGAGGACTGAAAAGGGTACACCACCAAAACCCCAAGAGGAAAACGGCTAAAAGGCAGACCAAGATTCAGATGGATAGACGATATGGAGAAAAAATTTCAACAGCAGGGAATCGAAGCGTGGAGAAGAAAAGCGCCAGTATAGGTCTGGGTGTGCCACAGGGATGGATGGGTGAATACATAATGACCAAGCACATAATACACACCCACCCTGGGCATAAGAGACAGCACAAAGCAAACAAACTCTCAGTTGCAGCATTGACAGCATTAGTCTCACCCAGACACGATACCAGTACCCACATAATATTTTGTCTCCCGAGAATCAGGGAATGTCTTGTGGTTATGTCCACTTAAAATTTCGATACGTAACTTTAAAATATAGGAGTGTACCAGCTACACCCCCACCCCCCCCCCCACACACACACACAGGCAAAAGAAAACAACCCAGCCCCAAGAACGATCTAGTCTTAGTGGGAGTCATTATACTGAATATATGTGTGTGCTTCAGATAGATTTGCAACACCAAAGTCTTATATTTCTTAGACATGCACCGCGGACTAATCGTTACTGTGATCTTATTTGAATTTTGCATATATATATATTTTATTTTTCTTGAATTATCAACTCTGAAACACTATCTAGAATGAGGAAATAATTGGGGGGGGGGGGCGCTCTGTTTGGCCTAAAAAAAGTCCCATCTGTGGCGGCCTCCCCCTTCTTTCCCCAGTTCTTGCATATATATATTTATATATATTTATATATATATATTTATTTATTTATTTATTTATTTAAGAGCATATCTAGTAAGGGGAAAGATGTTGGCAAGAAAGATTTTTTTTCTATCATAATAAAATAATATGCAATAAGATGATAACATTGAAAAACCCATTTCCGACCATGTTTAACACTTTGACAGAAATTTATTTTAAAGCAAAACAAAAGACTTTTCTCCAAAAAATCTTTTCCAGGTGTTGGACCCCTGTCATTTATTTAATGCCGGCTTGCGGACATCTTCTTCCCCCCCCCCCCCCCGCTCTAATTAGTTACGTCTAGCCTGGAGGAGTCATATCATTACCGGGTAAGAAGTATCGACCCATCCTCGGGATAGACACCCCCCCCCTTCCAACCCCCACACTTTTATTTCAATTCAGAATCTGACCTCTTTTAGCTTTGAGGAATAGATGTGTATTCAATAAAGAATCGATTATTCTGAAATATCGATTGTATGATTAAAGCGGAGTATTTTCAAACTTGGTCTCCATGACAGTCCTTTCAAAAATAGGGGACCCATCTACTAAATTAGACAAATTTTTCATCGCCAATGTATTTTCCCACTTTCAACAATAACTTTTATGACCATAATCTCCCCTGCCCCTATCCAGGATTCAGATTCTAGCCTGCGCATTTGGTAACAAGTAAAATAAGTGACTGTGTTTCAAGTCTGGGCTCACTAACATTGCACTTTGGCTAAATGATAAATGTATGTGCCTGTGTGTATTGAGAACACAGGTAGGCCTAAACATGTTGAGCATATTAACATTTTAAAAACATTGTTAGGCATTTTTTAAAATAATAAAAACTATAAATGTTGAATCTATGAAAATGTTTACTCACATCATTGAACATGATGAACTTGTTGCCCTTGGTGAGGCTCTCTGGGACAGAGATGGGGCGCAGCTGAACAACATGCACTCCTGGCTTGGCGCCTGCCATGGCTGCTCTCTAATAATACACTTGCTGTTCGTCTGCTATGTAATCTAATGACTTATAATCCGCTTCTTCCGAATAACAAATAGAAAATGCACAATTTTTTTCTCTCAGTAACTCTTTTGCCTCTCAACTAATCAACATGGCTGGAATTTTTAAAATTATTTTAGATGAATCACAGGGACCAACAACTTCACAGATTTACATTAATACTTATTACAATGACTTCCATTAAAGCTTTTGACTTTCTTTACAGAATGATACGAATCGATTTTAATATTACAATGATGGTATTATTGGTTAGTTGGCGGAAGACGGAACACAGCTTTGCCTATTGAAAATATTTTTGTACATCCCATTATAATTACTACATTTCTCCAAGCATCTCAAATCTCTGAGGTATTCAAACATCTTTTAACTTATTGGTACTATTAATATCAAAATACCTGACCAGATCACTACCGGAAACGAAAATTCATGCACACTTAATATATATAATTTTATATTTGTTTATTGCAGTAACATCTGAACTTATTTTTACAGCAGATGTAAGCAAATTTTTAAAAAATAATCACTGAACTTCACTGAGTAATAATAATAATACAAGCTTTTAAAAAGCTCATTATCCAACCGATTGCGATAATTAGTTGGTTTTTTTTCATCAAAAGCTATGAAGACACTACTTTTGCTGCCTCACAAGGCAAAATATCAGTACCAGTATAATTAACTGATACTCATTTTATGCAGAGAAAAAATAACAAAAAATTATGACTTTTCTAATATAATGGGAAAATATCAATAGCTTTGAGTAAGAGAAACTATTTCAAAATTGAATTGGACCGAAAGTGACAAAAATAAACTAATGACCCCCATTATTATTCAGGTCATTTGAAATCCCAAGTTCAACTAGGTCATACTTTATGATTTGTACACTTAAGAGCTGGCCCACTTATCCACTTATGAATTAACTTAAGACAAAAAATAAATTTTAAAAAACTAAATTTTCATTCTCCCTCTGACTCTGAGTAATTATGTCACAAACTATTTAATTGAACATATAAACAGGTTTGAACAAGGCATCTATATTTTAATGTGATTATGATTCTTCACAATTATTATCACTCAGGATAATGATTTATTAACATGGATTTAATTCAAAATTAAATTTGTAATTCATATTGTTTTTTATAGCCTTTTTTATTTGTCGAAATAATATTTATCGCCCAAATATTTAAATACAATATAGTCAAATTAGTCAATTAGAAGTAGAAGGCTGTAAAATTTGTTTATAATATTTTGTAGAGCAGTGGTTTTTAAATGGGGTGCAAAGAGGCACATGCTTCAGAGAAACCCCCCCCCCCCCCCCCCCCCCCCCCCCGAAGGGTTATGCAAAAAACTTTAATTTTTTTTTTAAACTCAAGAGCTGGACCCAAACAAAAAAAAATCTATTAATACTTGATATCATTTGCTCCACTTCAAAATTTTTCAATTTGAGCTGGAACAATGGGGCATGGTATCCCAGACTTAAATGTGTAGTTTAAGCAGAGTGACTAGATACTGTACTGTAAGGGGACTAGAGAAGGCAAGATATATGAAATTTGCAGTCAGCAAGCATCTATCTTCAAAAGACAGTGCTGCTTCATCTTATGCGCACCCCTGAAAGATAACGGTCTGATCTTGGAGGAGTGGCAAGCCCTTTCTCCTCAATCCAGAGATGAATGTTGATGGCTCTAGTTCTAAGCTTTTCTGTTTCCTCTTCTTTTAGTCAAGGTTTGCCTTTGCATAAAAAGGTTTGTCATTTGCACCTCCTCTGCCTGTTAAACTAAGTGTCCAAAAGAAGGCCCAAGCTGGATCAGTCTGTGCCACAACCTTCCTATTTGCCTCCTTCACATAGATAAACTTATAGTGAAAATAGGGCCATCCAGTGTATTTTGCCCTCTCTGACAGTTTGCTGCATGGCTGGTTCTTGGGTATATGGGCTTGATCCACTCTGCTGACATGGTCAAGCTAACAAAAGTGTCTATTACTATACTATTGTGGAGAACGTTTGACTAATTTCAGGCCCTCTGTCCTGGGCACTTTTCCCTGCCAAAGTGAGTTCAAAATGTGCCCAGACATCTCAGGTGAAAGCTATTGAGTCTCCACTCATGGCATGTGAAGGATATCATAGCTGTAGAGAGTGTAATGAGCATGCATGTCTGTTAAACATGGGGTACGATACTTTTCTTGATTTTGAAGCTGTTTCTGACCCTCTTAATTAATCTGGCCATTGATATTTCTGTTTCAGTAAACATTAGTTCACTTCTTCAACTACGGAGAATTAGCAAAAAGATGGGATCATCAAGTTCTCAAAAAGTTGTAGAACACAGAGAAAAACAGCATAGGGACAAGATGGCAGCCGGTCCTCACTTCTCTTTATACTGTTAAGTTCTCCAATGCTGAAGCGCACTGATGCATGTTCTTGTGAAGCCACGTGATAGCGTGGCCTGAATTGACATGTGACTTTGCCCCCACCCCCACCCCCTCTATTTTTGCAGGTTTTATTTAAATTGCTATGTACTGTAGCCCCTCCAGTAATAAAAAGCTTAAAAAGCTGAACAAGTTTTGGTCCCCCCTCCGCCTGATAAAAACATGAAATGACCCCCCTGAACTTCTCTTGGCTGATCCTTTGCCTTTAGTTTTGTCTAAACCAGTGGTCACATGTCTACCTGAGTTTAAACTAATTCAAAAAGAGTAAGCCTATTTTAATGACTAGAAATTAGAAACAAGATTCATTGAAAATTGTATTACTATTAGAAACTTGGCTTATGTAGTAAAGCCTTAAGCTTTCGATTTTTAATTTAAAAATAGTATGAAATGAAACAAATCTGAGGAGAAGTGTAGCTTAATTTACATATTTTAATTAGGTCGAGTAAAATAGATTGGTAATTTCACATTTAAATGTCTATTTAAAAATTCCTAAACCTAAATAATTTGATTTTTAAAGGAAAAAGTACCAAATTTAGACAAAAAAGTTTTAAAATATCAGTTGTCAGTAGGTCTAAAACTATAACTATAAATAGTTCTTGCTTGGTCAATTAGTAATCAATTATTAATTTTTTACATAATTTTACATAGCCTAAATTTTGGAATATCCAACAATGCCTAGACATCACATACTGTACTCATACAGTCATAATCATACAGCAATGAATGTCTGACTCTGATATGGGTGATTGATTATGAATTATTTTGCTTGATTTTACTACCCACGGTTTTTAACATTTTCATTTAATAAGCACCCATTACTGAAAGGCTGTTTTTTTTTCACTAGTGACATAATTTAATGTCTCCTGTTCAAATTGTTTTATTTATGTGCTTAAAATTTACAATGCAATCAAAAAGCATTTCTATTTGTTTGGATCAATAAAAGAATCTAATCTGATAATAAGTGCAAGTTAAATTTAAATGCAATGTAGTCTATGTAGTATAAATTATGTGTTATCACCATTCATTAGGCCTACATGTCACTGTCGTATACATGATTATAATATATTATATTTATTTGTATGAACTATGAATTGAATGTCTTTACATTTAAAAAATAAAATAAGCACTAAAAAGCCTCAAGAGTCAAAGTCAAAGCCAATGTAAATGTAAATGTAAGCACTTAGGCTTAGCTCTTCTTAGGGATTTCCAGTTCAAACTGAACCTTTTCCACCACAATCCTAACAATAATCACTATGTTTTAACAATCAGGTAACATTATTGTTTTATGATATCAACAAAATACAGAGAACAAAATCTACATCCAACTCCAACCAAAGTAAAGCTGAAGTCACTGAAGTCCCGGTAAGATGTGAAAATCCAAAGTCGCAGACCTAACAGATCCCATTTTTACACCACACACAACGTTAACAGCCTCAGGGTGTAATAACAAGATTTATTCTATTATTATAGTAGGCTGTTATGAACACGAACACAATGTTTATAATAATAGTAAGCTTTTAAATCTACACACTCATTGTAACACATCTCCGAGAAAATAACGTAGACTAGTCAAGCTAGTGTATCCGTACTGCACTGAAAGTAGGCTCTCTCACTCCATCTTTACTATGTCCTATTCCTATAACCGTGAGTGGGGGGGAAACGCCGACAACACTTCGTACACGGTTTATCTTCTCTGCTATGCTTGACTATAGTGTTGCAGCCATCGGGCGGCTGTTCAGTGTTTGACACCACGCTCGACTGTCTGCAATCCGCTATCGCAGTGGCAAAGTTTTTTTCTGTGCCGTGTCGTCGACAGGCGAAGTTTTCATCGTGAAGGGGATCATGTGATCAAACAAAGATGGCGGTAGCAATACAGGTGAGGGCATCAACGAGGTGGGCGCGGCTGTAATGAAAATGGAGATGCCAAGAGAACATAATGATGCTGTCACGAACAACGGACAAAAAGCTTAATCCTGCACTACATTTAGAAATATCGTGCAAAAATGTGCTTACGTCGATACTAATCAGCCTTGTGATTTTTAGATGCTTCGGTTCAAGCCTAAAAAAAACTAAAGCGGCCAAGCCGGCCAAGGCTTTATTATATAATAGGCCATATTATAGGCTACTATATATTATAATAGTAATAGTGTATACATTATATACCATACATTGACAAATAAAAATTATTAAATAATTTTAGTTTTAGCCTAATCAAATCAATATAAACAGTAGGCATATGCATGTTTATAAAACGAAAAGGGGGCATCTACAATATATTTAAAAGAAAACCAGAGTTGGTGCCGGTGCAGAAGACGAGGGGCATTAAATTGGGCTTAATGACCCCCAAAATAAATATATATATATATTTTTTTTTTTAACTAGCTATAGCCTGCCAAACGATTGCGGCCGCAATGTGTGAACTTACCATCTACTTTCTTATTAAGTTACTGGACAAAACATAATTTCAAATAACGCTCTTTTTATAACATTCCCAATTAGTGCTACCACCCGCACAGTACGCTGACGCCCCTGAACTATATTAATATTCTAATGTGTCCCCTCCCCCCTTTTTATACGGCAGATTTATAACAATATTTAAAATGGAGACTACTTCCGTCAAGAAAATATTACGCACCAAACGCACTTGCGGTATTTTTAAAAATATAATCTAGCGCCGTTATTGGGAATTTTATTTAGTGGAATCGGAGCAATCTGGTAGAGTTATTGACATTGTTACTAGAGAATTATGTAGTTACCAACGATTTATAACAATTTCAAAATGATAATGGCCGACCATAAAGTACGCCACGCTATACAAATTTTTTAAAGTACCCCCTCCACCCTTTTGTCAAAATCTGTCACACATCTCAGACCCCTCCCCCTTAAAGTACGTCACACTTTCGAATTAAAAAATTGTTTGAAATATTAAGCTAATTAAAATTTCATCTAAAACACACTTACTGTGAAACTATTAAATGTAGAAAAGTGAAATATTCTGTCAGAATACATCGATCACAAAAGAAAGTTTAACATGACTGTTAATTTCATGTTTTATTTATACAATAAAAAATATAGCATGTTTGACGTCATACAAGATATTTAACCAACCCCCCCCCCCGGCCCTCCCATGTCACAAACTGTCACACTTTCTTAGAAGGGGGCGTGGCGTACTTCGTGGAGCGCCCTAACGAGGAACTCGCGTGAATGTGCAAGCAGTGCTTTTGCACGTGTTCCAAACACATCACTTCAATTTTTTACTGTTACTTTTGTCATTTCTATTTATTCAACCTGTTCATGTTAACATGGTTTAACATTTTATTATCATTATACATTTTTTTTTTATCTTTGTGCCCCGCAGTTGTGTAGGCCTATGTATATTTTTTTTTTCCGATTCCTACACCTTTGACAATTTCGGAAGTGGTGAGTGATGGGGGGTCTTTTAAATATCAGTGATGAGTCATGGAGGTCTTTTAAATATCAGTGATGAGTCATGGAGGTCTTTTAAATATCAGTGATGAGTCATGGAGGTCTTTTAAATATCAGTGATGAGTCATGGAGGTCTTTTAAATATCAGTGATGAGTCATGGAGGTCTTTTAAATATCAGTGATGAGTCATGGAGGTCTTTTAAATATCAGAGTTGGAGTTTGAGTGTCAGATCATCCGTATTGCCGACTTTTGTTGTATCTGTCTACACGGTTCTATACATGAACAGGTGAACATTTTAATAGAAATTGGTTATGTTAATCTAAACCCAGAGGACACGAGGATACTTTATTTTCCAAATTAATTTATCGCACTTGGACATTGAAGCGGGAGGATTTCATTGAAGTTTTATTGTAAACGAGTGGAATCTACCACTTATTTCCGAAAATTTAAGTCAGTAACTGATTTCGATAAAAAAGCACAATTCCTGATAATAGTGTAGCCTTTTAATTGCTACCATTGACCAGTGTGGCGCCCCAAGAAATGTTACCACGAGTTCCACGAGTCGGAATAGTTCAGGTATTTCCAGCTTCTGAGCTCATTTCGTGATTCTCATGCAGTAATGTTAACGGGTTACGTTCCTACAGAGTGGACGCAGTAATGACCCACGCTTAATTCGCTGTTATAATTGATAGCGGATATGATTTGAATCAATTTGCTCTTCTCTCCGAAAATAAATTCCTGCGCAGTCGTACCCCCCAAATTCAGTATCACATTCAACTATGTGAGCCTTCTAATGTAGAACAAATGATGATTTTTTTTAAAAATAAGAACATTTTTTTTTTTAAAAGAACAACTAAAAAAATAGTTTTCCGTATAAATACTTTAAATGAAACTGTTTTCTGCATTATTTAGTGACTTATTGCTGGCTCCAGTTCTTAAGAAATCATTGCATCATATTTCTTTATCTTCCCCTTAAAAAAAAACAGGAAAAACTGTTATACGAGGGTTGGGGTGGGGCTGAAAATTTGAAAGAATGTGTTGTCAACGGCAACGAGGTCTATGTTCTCGCTATGTGCCAACTTTCAGCCTGATAGGATAATGGGAAGTGGGTCAACTAGCCTTCCGAAGATTATGGCACACAGAAATAAATGGCACACGAATAAAAGCTAAGTCGATGTACAGGCTTTAGTTAAAAAGCGCAAACAACTTCCATTTGACAACAAAGATTCTCCCTTGTGAGCAGCAAACAGCAAATGTAAGCAAACTCAGCTCCGCTGAATTGAGAAACAACATTTCTCTTCATGTGCTCAAATAAGTTCTTTTACGTTTAAACTTACAACCAAAAAATTTTTTTAAAAAAAAACCGTTTTGATAGTTGTGTTTACCCGTTCAGTATGAATGTTTTCTTTTAAAATATATGTGTTTGTGTGAGAGTGTGGGGGTGGGTGGGGGGGGGGGGGGGGGGGGGGGGGGGGGGGGGGGGGGTTGTGGACTGTTCCGAGTCTCACCTCGTGTCCATGAGCACTACGGCCACGGGGTGAACATGCTTTGGCCATTTTTAAGTTTAACTGACGGTGATTAAAAGCTGTGACCTTTTAGCCAGTGGCGTTGCGAGGGTGTTTGGCGCCCGGGACAAGATTCGCGCCCGGGGACAAGATCCATTTTTTAGCGCCCCTTTTTCTTTTTTTCAACTCTCAGACCCATTATTTTCATCAATAAAATAATATCAAAGCACATTTTGGCGCCCCTAACTAGCTGGCGCCCCTAACTAGCTGGCGCCCGGGGACATCTGCCCCCCCACCACGCTACGCCTCTGCTTTTAGCCCTAAACAAGCATGCAACCAGCCTCAATGCAATCGTGTAAAAGTGTAAGGGGGGCCACGGTGTAATGCAACGTCCGTGTACATTATCATGCTCGATTATATGAGTTGTATTAAATGCTTACAACAATGCTTAGGGTTAATTCATAGAAACAATAAAGACTTGGTTCACCAAATAAACCCAACACTGTTTATTTACATGAGACTATCGGAACACGCCCACCGTTAAGGCATGGTTGGAGATGAAGAGAGAACGTAAGTACTCAAGATCACATGACAAGAAGACGAAAGTTATACTATAAAGACAATGACGTGGTTTCGACATGGGTCTGACCAAAATGTAATATAAATTACTCAAATTGTTTCCCATGGGGAAAATCTGCGGCCACGCAAAATGAATTCAGACGGTCAGAACGCTCGGATTGATTGATTAATCTACTTAGTCTGATTGCATAGGCGGCTATAAAGCGCTGTAAGTTGTGTTACATGTGAGAAGATGAGGAGCCCCATCGACTACGTTTGATGCAAGCTACATGCCTCTCCTTATCTCTGATGTAAGCTATTTTATGCCTCTCCTCATCACTGATGTAAGCTATATGTCTCTCCTTATCTCTGATGTATATATGCCTCTCCTTATCTATGATGCAAGCTATATGTCTTTCCTTATCGTTATCTCTGATGTAAGCTATATGCCTCTCCTTATCGGACTATGGTCCCTAATTTTCACAAGGAAATAAACGGGGGAAAAAAAAACTTAATTTTTAAAAAAAATTTATAGACAATTATGACGTCGCAGCAGAGCCGTCAGTTGTGTGGGCCCAGCAACCCATGAGGCCGTCAGTTGTGTGGGCCCAGCAACTCATAAGGTCGCCAGTTGTGTGGGCCCAGCAACCCATGAGGCCGTCAGTTGTGTGAGCCCAGAAACCCATGAGGCCGTCTGTTGTGTGGGCACAGAAACCCACGAGGCCGTCTGTTGTGTGGGCCCAGGAACCAATGAGGCCGTCTGTTGTGTGGGGCCAGAAACTCATGAGGCTAGGTCGCCAGTGGTGTGGGCCCAGCACCCCATGAGGCCGTCAGTTGTGTGAGCCCAGAAACCCATGAGGCCGTCTGTTGTGTGGGCACAGAAACCCACGAGGCCGTCTGTTGTGTGGGCCCAGAAACCAATGAGGCCGTCTGTTGTGTGGGCCCAGAAACTCATGAGGCCATCAATTATGTGGGCCCAGCAACCCATGAGGCCTTCGGTTATGTGGGCCCAGAAACCCATGAGGCTCGGATATTTTAAGGACCTAGATGTGGTGAACAAATATTATAATGGCTAAATTGCAATATGGGAAAAGTGGCCGGGGGGGGGGGCTTCAAAAGTAACGCAACGGCTCGACGTGACAGTAAACAATAACAACAACGTGTCCTAGGTTTCTCCGTTGTCTGTCAGGCACAGCCCAGTGGCTACCAAAGTGTGCGCCGACTCGCCCTGGGGAGCCGCGGTTTCCTCGCAGTGGTGCCGTGAAATATTTCAAAATTTAATAATTTTATGGCTGCGACTATTCGCACCCGGGTACCAGAAGTGAGATGTTGGGATTAAAATACTATTTAAAATAGTATTGTTGGGTTTATAAGACAAAAATGAGGTATCAAATGAAAGATAATTGAATGGACTATATGTTTGTTAACTTACTTATTCAGTTTAACTAAAATAAACTACCACAAATGACATCCGAATAACATAGGTCTAATGGGACCCGGGTGCGAATGGCTGCGCTGCGTATCCGGGGGCCATTTCGACTAAATGCTATTCGGGTGTGTTTTTTTAAAAAAAGAGAATCATGGTTTCTAACATGTATGATCGAAGCATCTCTAAAATATTTATTTTATAAAAACGCATATTTAAAACATTCATTGTAACAATGGTTCTCTCTCGTCTTGACTATTGCAATTCCCTTCTGTCAGGTTCACCAAAACACTTCATAGAGAAACTACAAAAGGTTCAAAACTCACCTGCTAGGTTAGTTCTAATGGCAAAAACAAAACAAACAAAAAAACGTGATCACGTCACTCCATTACTCCACTCACTTCCTTGGCTCCCTTTAGAAGTACGCATTGACGACAAACTCTCTTTGTTCTCTCTCAGTTTTTTTTCTAGGATTCCTGGCCTTCTTATCTAATTGAACTTATTTCTGTCTATTCATTTATTCCACAGCTTTGGTCCTCCGCAGACACGCGTATTCTTCCTGTTCCGAAGACACGCACTAAAACATAAGGTGAACGATCTTTCTCTTTCTGTGCCCCCCTCCCCATGGAATTCTCTCCCACTACACATCCGCATTATAGGCTACCGACCAACCAGGCCTTCAAAACTGCACTCAGACACATCTCTTCAAACTCTACTATCCCGACTGATTCACGCCCATTTGACCGATAAACGATGCTGCTGGGTGCCTCCATGGCTCACATGTAAATAGTACTGGGGTGGGTGGGGTGAATATATATTTTTTGTTTTTATACAGCTGTTTTTTTAATGGTTCTGGTTCTGGTAGTGTTCGTTGCTGCATCCATATAATGGCATCTGTGCATTATGAAATAAATGTATTTAATGTCATGATTATGTTTTCTAATATTTTTATGTGCTACTCGGTGAGCCCAGCCCTAGGCTGGGGTACCGCACTATATAAGACCACTGCAATAATAATAATAATAATTATATGTATGGCCCCATCGTGGATTGACAGATAACAATTTTGAATGCAGTGTTGACCACTTTCATATTGAAACTTCCCACAACTGTATCCGCAACTAAAAATGTCTTGTTCTCCCCAACTTCGGGCGACTTTAACCCTAGCTACGCCACTGGGCTATAAGCCCCATCCGATTAAGGGTTCACGACATACAGGTCGAGAACCCGTGGGCCATGGTATGCCGTCCTCCGGGCGGAAGGCGACTCGAGGGTGATTTTTTTGTTATGTTCTCCTTGGCAAAAGTTAGATTCGTTAATCTTTTTAAGTTAGAATTTTATAGTTCAAAATGGCTGCCATTGTTGGAAAAATGAGAATTATTGATAACTTTGTATGTGGTTAGGATTAAGAGGTAAAAATACTGAATTACAGTGCACTCTAAATAAATTTTAAATATAATAATAGTAATAGAAGCAAGCCCATAGACTATCCTTTAAAAAAAGTAATATAGTTATTGCGACTGACTCATGAGACTGAGACCACTAAACTGTCTAAACTAAACTAAACTAAACCACTTCACTAAAATTTCAGTTGGCAAATTTAAATTATTAATTATAAAATTAATAATAATAATAATTAATGAATATTATCATTATAAAAGTTTTAAAACTTTCTCTACACTCAACTCTACTAATACTAATATACCCATACTTTATAAGACTGAAAAAGAGTAAAACCTATATAACTTTTTCTTTTTTGGGGCATACTTTCTTACTTAGTTTCAGCCTAGTTTTTTGCTCAATATTGAAAATATTCATCTGAGTCTCATTTTAAAAAAAAATAATGTTAAAATTTGAATACTTTTAACAGTTGAATTGAATAAGCATATGAATTGATTGAATCATTCCCTACGCTTACATACTAACTAAGTCTACTACTACATCATTTATTAGTATTTATTACAAATTTCAAATAGTACACCATATTCACTTCAACTTCATCAGGTCAGTTACAGTCAGTAATATTTATGTCAATTGTCAATACTCAATTAAAAGTGTCAATGATAATATCAAACAATTTAACTTTTAGTTTTACTACTCACGTGACAAGTCTGAGTTCATCACACTGAAACTTTACTAAGCAGTAGGCCTTCATACTAAAGACATTCACTGGCAACTCTGCACACTAGTCTAACAAATCTCAACTTCAACCATTTCAACATAAACTCAGTGTATAAGTTTAGGGGACAAGCTAGTCATTCCTGCAATCATCACTGCAGCATGTGGCAGTCTATTGACTGTTGCATTCGAGCTGTTGCAGTAGGTTAAAACACAAAGCAGATTTTGCATGTTAATGTATCTACAAGTCAAGCATTGCTCAGTCATCATCTATGTCACCAAACTCTGCTGTTAGTAACAAAGTTTCCATTTGGGGTCACTTTTACTTATTTGTAAAATTCTACTGAAAAAATTTCTTTCAGTCATTTGTTCACCTACTAGCTGAACTTCACTTTCTGAAACAGGGCTTTTATCCATGCCTTGACCCCCAAGAATGTCATTGGCATGTTTGGCTCCAATCTGCTTGTTAGTTTATAGCCATACCAGCATGATCTGGTATCCACTGAAAGACCACGCTTCCTGCTCCCACCTGGATGGTGTATATTATTTTCAAGGTGGCATTAACTACTTTCAAGCCCAACAAACTATTTCTCACACTTTTTAGAGAAGATAGTGAGTCAGTAAAGGCCGTAATGGTTGGGAATCTGTACAAACTACAGTGTATCTATTTTAGGACCCTAAGCATTGCTTCAAGCAAATATCAACCACTAAATTATCCTACAGTTAACAATAAATTTGGTATCAATGAGCTTTTTACCAGCCAATGTTATTATGAGCCAATTTAAAACTGTCTTAAATTTTTAATGTCTTAAACAACTTGCTAACCTTACCATCAAAATTTCAGTTCAAAAATAGTTCAAACAAAAATGTATTGGGATTGGGCCTCACTGCAAGAGGAGATTCAGTGTGACAGAGGCAACCAATCGGTTTTACACAAATTTCCTGCTAGTGTTGGACGAGAAGTAGCTTGTCATGTTGTGAAGCACATTGCTCAAAGCTTAAGTATTGCATCTGGCACAGATGACCCTAGCACTCTGCAAGATGAAAAAGATGTTAATTGGACAATGGAGGTAAAAACACTTTACTAGTTAAGTTATCATTAAAAAATGAGAACTTTCTTTTTATTATTTACCCAGAGCTCATGTTTGAATTCCTTAAATTTTTATTGTCATTTTAATCAGTTCCTTTAACTTTCTTTGTTTTTAAGAAGCTATTAATTCATTCTTTAACTTTTCACTTTTAAAAGGTCTTGTGTTTTGGGCTTGGTCTACCTCTTACTGAACATGAAACAATCAACAATTGTGTCAAGGTTTACGTTGAATGGCTCACTGCTCTGTATAACCCTAAACCCTGTGTGCCACGTCCCATCATTGAAGATCCAAACCCTTTTGCTCAAGTTATGTTGCATCATCTTCTTAACCTCTTCACACCTCGTCCAGATTCTAGTAAGTTTTCAAAATATTAAAAAATTAATTAAATTATTAAATTTGCTTAATATGGTTACTCTTATACATTTGCTGCTTAACATTTTTTGCACTAAAATAATTTTATTAAAAATGTTAAAGTTTCAAATGATATAAAAATTCAACACACAAATAGCTCACCAGCTTTCACTTTGCCCTGTGTTAATTTCAAAATTCCTATTAATCCTGCATTATGATAGAAATGGCTGACTATGTAAATTACTATTGTATTTTTTTTTTTAAAAATGATGTTCCTATGCAAAAGGGGTTCTTTTCCAGGGGTGCGTAAAGACTCAGAAAATTTTTATTTGCTACCATTGCTAGTTGTTGATGACTTGTGTTTGTTTAGAAATCAGGTTTATTTCAATTTTTATTAGCAGCAGCA
Organism: Lymnaea stagnalis; assembly: GCA_964033795.1. NCBI lineage: Eukaryota > Metazoa > Mollusca > Gastropoda > Lymnaeidae > Lymnaea > Lymnaea stagnalis. The sequence continues at coordinate 286,566 of CAXITT010000339.1, read as the reverse complement.
GATGTTTTCGGGGTGAATTTTGTTTTTCGCATTATTTGTACTAGTGCATTTTTAATTTGTTTATAGAATTAATTAAAGAAGTAAAGCTACCGTAACTGAATTATTTTCATATTTATTTATTTATTACAATAATTTTATTCTGAACAAAAACTATATCATTGCCAGCTCCGGATTTGGTTAATAAGCAGGCAGTATTGTGTCATCGTGTGTTGCGGGCTATTGAGACTATGGCTAAAGAATCTGCAATGTTGACAAGAGAAACTTGGGAGGTCCTTTTAAAATTTCTGTTGGCTGCTAATGACAGTCTTTTGAGTCCTCCAACAGAAAAAGGTATTGGTATTCATTAATAAGTTTTTAACAAAAAGAATTTTAATACATAAATGTTATCTTGATTGTTTCAGACCTAATTAATCTAATCTTCCTTGACATAAACACAATTCGCCCTGAATAAATATTAAAAGACTTACACAATCAAAATCATGGAGACTTTGTGACGCATGTCATGCATAAATATATATAATTATTTACATATCAACCAATTTTCTTCAAAATTGTATTGTTAATTTGTAAAGTAATGAATTAATCAAACCATTATTATTTGTACAGTTACTGAAGCTACTAAAATGTGTATTGGCTTATTACATCATTGAAATTTATGAAATTATCACTGTTTCTTAATATTTATTCCTAGAAGTCATATGAAAAGTTCTCATTGTGTAAGCAATAATTAAAAAATGAAAAAATGTGATCAAACATCTGAATAATCTGGTGGTTTGTTTTCTAGTAAAGGCAAAACTTGAAATTTAGCTGTAAAATTCAAAAGTAAAATGTTATTTAGCTGTCAGGCAAAGTGCATGTAAGCTCAAACTAATAGAATTCTACCACCCTAAACTTTTGATAAAAGACATTTTGAAATGCTTATCTTAATTGCATTTTTGATACTGATGCATGATATTTCTTTAACTCCCACTTGGCATCGGACAGATATAATTGGATTGAGTAATGGTAAGATCTTTTTGACTGGCAGAGGTGTGTGGTAGTGAACTCAATAAATTGTATCTTTTTTAAAAATATATTCCAATGCTACTCAGAAAATAACATGTCTCTATGTTTATTAATAAATGTTATTTTCTCATGAGTAATGAAAACTCAGCACTCTGGCTTCCAAAGATTTTAGCTTTAATTTATGAATACATTTTATGTTCTCTTGGTAACCAAAGATTTCTTTTATTTCATTTTTGACACACAAAAGAATATAAAATTTAATTACTCCTGAGTTACAAAAATTTTTCAAGTGAATAGAAAGGTATATTTTTATTCTTTATAGACGAAATAACTTTGCATCCAGAGTGTTACTTTTAAGGCTAATGAATATTTGGGGTTTTAGAAACAATAAGCAGTGATGTTTTTAAAAATTCAATAATAAATTTTTGAACAAATAGATCTTATGATCTTGATCCCAAACATTGACATGGTCAGAGTTCAGTTGTTGAAAAGATCCAGTTCTTTTTGGTTAAAATATTGGACCAACTATTCATGTACGCTTTCTGTTAAAAGCATTCATTTGGTATTTGAAGATCTATGAAAACACTGTTGACATCAAAATTACTGGCATGTTTCAAGAAAATAGTTGTAGAATTTATTGAGGTACATATTCCTCCCCATATCACAGAATAAAATAAATATATTTGTATTATTTTATAAATTAAAGAGATTTCCTGACCTAGCTTTTTTGTGTGTGTAAAACACATGAAATACCAACTGTCATTTCATGGCTGCATAGTAATAAAAGTCAATCATCAAGATCTTTTGAATTTTTTTGTATGTCATAGCTCACTGAATTATTTTTCTGTAGTGCTACTGTCACTTTTTGTTATGGAATTTCTAAAAGTCAGGCATTGTATTTGAATGTTCTCTGAAATAATTTAGTTCAAAGAGCATACTTTATTTTTTTACATAAAATAGTAAAGTATATGATTATTGCAAAAAAAAATTTAAAAAACAATCTCATCTTGCCTCATTGATTTCAACTTTTGTTATTATAAAGACTTCCGTCTCTATTTTGGAAAATGTATATAAAAAAAAAAAAATCTAAGTCTGTATAATGAAATGACCAAATGTTTGTGTCCTGGCCACCTAAAGATATGAATAAAGGATAATATACGAGGGACTGGGTTCAAGCCATACGAAGGAAATAAATACTTGACCAAGAAATGTTTAGGCTTGAAAATAACATGTCAGTTAATTAATAAAGATCTGAAACTAGTTCTAAGCCTTTCCATCTAGTGGGAAATTGAGTAATGTGACATTTAAATTTACATTAGACTTTTTTCCATTGTTAACTAATTACCTGCCAGCTCTGTAGAGAGTTCATTATCATTAACACTTGTTCAGCAAAAAGGTGTTAATAGTTTGTTGTGCATGCTAGGTTATCAAAACGCTGGTCAAGCTTTAAGTTAAAGGTATTCCTCATAATTGTTCAAGTTCTACTGAGAATCCAAATGTATGTGTGTGCATGTGGTGTTCCTGTGATGTTTTCAGTGTTAAATGCTGGTAACTCTGTCAGCAATCATTGGTGTTCTTTACCGTTAATATTTTTACATACACAAGAAAAACAAATGGTTTCATGTTGTAATGACACATGTCCACAATATTTTTTTTTTCATTTATGACCAGCAAAGCTAATAACCAAAATTAAAATTATGCTATCAGTATAACACTGAGCTTTAATCAGAATTATTTATTTAGTTGATATTTTGTATAATTGTTGAACATTTATAACCATTATATCATTTTTAATTGAGCTTCAATTATTTGTTTAGAAAACATTTAAATTTGCCTTTATTAATCATCTGTCAAAGGCTAAACAAGCAACATAAAATATTAATCAAGTATCAAATACTATTATTCCAGTTGTTCACTTACACCATTTTTGTACATACTTACTTCACTGTTTGCTTTTTTTTTTTTAAATATTAGCACTGTAAGCTGCGTTCATACCTCATATATTTAAAACTTAAATTCTGATAACACTGCTGACTAATTTGCTCCTAACATTTATTACATTTCTGTTGTTTAGTGGTTTGATCTTGGCTGATTTGAACTGCAGCGTCTTCTGAACTTTTATTTTTTTTTCATATAAAGAGATACAGTATTCAAAGTATGTGTTTATAGTATTGGCATGTTTGTTGTTAAAAGTTTGATACTGGGCTATATCTTGCTGCGAGCTATATTTTAGAATTATATTTGCCACTAGAAGACAAGTGACAGATTAATGAAAACAACATGAATTTTGATCGCTTTCATCTTCACTTACACCAAACGTTATAAGCTAGGCGCTTAGAAATTATTAACTAAGCAATGTCACAATGTGCTTAATATATAATTTTTCTGTAACATATATTCACATATATCTGTTGCTTAGCCACTTATATTAGCTATTTAAAAGATATTTCTGTCTGCCTTTTTTTTTTGCTATTTTCTTTGTTAATGCTAATTTTCATGATTATGAAATTTTTAAAGCATCATATACTTTAGTGGTGGTAACTATAACATTGAAACATTTTAATGATAAGACTATATCTTCAACTTAGGTTCCCTTAAAATATGAAGCTAAATGGATTGAAATTAAAACTTTTATGATTTTAGGAGACAAACAAAAACAAACAAAAAATTTTATCAGTAAATTATAAATTTATTTTAGAAATGTAAATGGCTGCAGAGTTGTTCATTTTTTTCCAGTTTCAAACCTCATAAATATGAGAGGTTTCAAACTCTGTTAGCTGCTATTTAAAAAATAATTTAAAAAAAAAACGGCTAGTATTTATAATAATATTTGTATTACTAAGTGAACTACTGATTTTTCTATCAACTAAGGGAAATAACTCTGGAGTTAGAAGTGTTTTCTCTTAGCATGTATTAACATTTAACATTGTGTTAATTATCAATGCACTTTAGTGTGTAGAAAGGCTTAAGTCAGGGAATTTATGTAAACAATTAAGTGTGTATGAGCTCATCACAGAGAAGGTTCTGTGGACTTTATCCTGTCGGGTGTATTTTATTCTTCAAAGTTATTAAATAAAACATATTGCGTGGTCAATATGATGCAATACATAGAATTACTGTCTCATGATGGGTAATTTCTAGAATCTAATATTTGTAAAAAGTGTGTGCCACATAATGCGTCCATGTTCTCAGCTGATGTCATTTAAGTAAGACAACCTTTAAACATGGCTATTCTAAATTCAGCAGTGTTTCTATGTTAATCATTTTGTGGGAGGTTTTGTAAACACTCTTCAATCTCTATATTTTACATCTTCCTTTCTTTCAGAATTTTAACATGTGTTTTGATAATCCTGCAAACTTTATGGACTTTTTATTCATGAACAGCACAATACTATTCTAAACAATGATATCATCAAATAAGAATTTAATGAAATGTTATAATTTTATTTTTTTAACGGCTATAAAAAAATAATTTTTTCAAATATATTATTATTTTATTCAGAATTAGCACCTGTTGAATATTTTTCTGCATAAAAGCCATTAAGAATGATATGCATGTGCAAAATACTGGCCATGTATTATTCAGATAAATGGTTTTAGGAATATCTGTAAACTATTTTGCCCATCTAAAATTTGTTTCATATATCAACTAGATGACATCAGTGACCATCTATGTGACCGAGTTCTAAGTGTCTTGTTCATGGTCTGGGTTATTGCCTGCCACAAGAGCTTCCCTTCTCCTTCATTATGGAAGACCTTCCGCAATATGTGTCTATACTGGCGACACCATGAGGCGCTTGTGACAATGTGGCATCGTGTCAACCATGCTCTGACTGCTAGTATGCTAAAGGTCATGTATGGACCAGATTTTCCAGAAATGGCAATAAGTATGATATAAAGCTTTTAGCACTTAAAATTTGAATAGTTAATTTCAGGGTGGGGGTTGCTGTTTGTCATGTGTTACAATAACTGCAAGAAACCTAAAGAAGACTTAAACTTCACTGGTATCAATTTTACTATCATAATTATTCCTCTTAATTTATTAGAATTGATAGTTTTATTTGAAAATTGTAAATTTGGATTCTCAGATTCCTATTTACTTAAAAAGTGACAAATTTTAACATTATTTATTAAATGGCAATTCTGTGAATCAATTTGCCTTTTTAAATTAATCTTTCAACTTGTTTTGTTCCATTCCTTTTTTTTTATTTTAAGCTTGTTTCGTGTAATGTTTTGCTTCTGTTTTATGAGTTTTTTTACCATATTTAGTTTAGAAATAAAATACTTTTGAAAGCAAATGAATTGAAAGTGCTACATCTTCTCTCAGGTTGCCTACAAAATAATTTGAGAATTTTATCTCTCTGCACATAAGGTGAAGAAGAATCACAACTACTTCCTGCTGACATGAGCAATGAATCAATCGCACAGTGTTGGTTTCGGTTCCTCCACATTCTTCAGAACCCTGTAGACCTGAGTCGACCCAGTGTGGTGAGCAACACTCCCAAGTTCTTGCAATATGCCCTGACAAGTGAAGCTGTCATAGACCCATCTTATCATCCATGTTTGGCTAGATTACCTGTTGTCTTCTTGAAGGCTATGAAAGGAATATCAGCCATGGTAAATGCCTTCTTAGGTGAGATTTTTAAAAATTTACACATATATAGGCCCTGTCATTAATTGTATACCTATGACAATTTTAAATGTATATTTGTATTCTTAATTAATTAACTGATTTTATCTTCTAAATATGAGTATTCATTGGGTTGAACAAAATTTCTGAAGAATTATTTTAAGACGATCTTTATTATTTAAAATTGATATTTTTTAAAGAAATTCATGTTTACCAAATTCTATAACTCCTTAGCTAGCCTGATAGGGTGTTAGTGTCCTTTATATGACAATAAAAAGGAGATTACACATTTTAAAAATCTAATCATTTATTTTGTCAATGACCGTTGCTTAAACCTTTTAGCCAGAAAACTTTGGGTAAACATGAACAGTAATAAGGGCAGAAATTTAAAAATGACTATTCATCGATTCAGTCCCCTGGCATCTGCTGATTTGAAATTAACAAAATTTTTAAAGAATGTTTTAAAAAATCTTAAATGTTTCCTTTGATAATTGTTCCTTCTTTTCCGGAACTTATTTTTATCTAAAATTTGAAAACTTTCAACCCAGGTCTGCCACAAGAGCTGAAAATGGAAACATCAGTCAGTGATATACAGTCTAGCGTAATGGGAAATAAAATGGTTACCACACCATCCACCCCTCCAGGACAGAGACGAGCAGCTAAAACTATATCTGTTTTAACTGGAAACTTGGCCACAAAAGGTAAGCAATAGCAGAAATAAAAATAATGAAGCATGCTATTTTAATCATTTTTATAATGTTGAACATATAAAATCTTTAACTTTTACTATGTTTACTCTAAAATACAGATTGCCAGATCAAATAATTCATTAATAAAATGCATGTTTAAAAAAATTCAACAATTTTATTTTTATGAAGAACAGTTGAAGTTATGTTTAAAGACATTACATATAAAAATTCAAATTGTGTTTGGTTAGTATCTTCCAAGGCTCATGCAGCAAAGAGCATTGTTGCTCCACCAGTAAACAGTACCAATGTAGAGAAACTTATATTGGATACAAGATTACCCTATGCTCCAAAACGTCCTAAGTGTAACAGCATACTCCATCTGTTTGACGCATGGCTGTTTGATGCTGCCCTGGCTGGAGTTAAGCTTCACCCAGCTCATGCTGCGCCTGGTATTATTATTACTTAATTTTTTAATTGTACATTCCAATATAAAGATTTTATTTTTTTTTTCGTAAAATAAATAAAGTTCTTTCATATAATTTAATTTATTTTGATTTTAAATTATGAATAAAAAGTGTTTAGATTAAATTAGAAAAAATGTATTATATTATTTTGTATGCAACATTATCATTTATAAATGTTTTCCAGGTCAAATTTTCTTTTTTTCTTTTTTTTTTTTTTTTTCTGCAACATACACTTGTATGTCAAAACAATTTGACATGTGCATTAAAATGATAATGTGATATATTTGGCTACTGGGCTCATAACTATGAGGCTACTTAGCCATATATTTATTTCCCTGACAAGCTATTTCTTCCAGTAAATTTAGAGGCCTACTATTTCATTTTTACAGTAAAGGAGCGCAGGACGAGTTCTTTTATTGAATCCAAGCACAGTTCCCTGTCTATGGATCTTAACACAGACCCGAGTCAGACAAGGGATGTAGCCTACCAGGCTGGACGGGCTGAAGCATGTGGAGCTCTTTGTCGCATCTTCTGTGCCCACAAGACAGGGGAGGTCATTCTCCCTGAATACTACTCCCGTTTTTATCTAATCATGTATTATGGTTTACAGACAGATGAGGTTAGGAAATCCGCAATTTAATATTTATTAACATCAATGCTGTGTTTCCCCTTTATTTGTAAATAAAATATCAAATTCTTATGATATCATGCAAACTGGATTAATTTTTTTGCAAAATCTAAAAACTGTGTTATGTGTAAAACCTTTCATAACTAATTAAAATTGTCACTATAATAATAGTAATCACAGAAAGTTTAAGAATGATTCCTCTGCTTATTTTTTTACTAAACCTGGGGTGAATTTTCAAAACCCCATCGTCAATGGACTTTATTATATTAAAAGTAGGCTCTTTTTTCTGTGAAATGTTTGCAATGCAGAACCAGTAAAACCAGTAATCTCCTTAAGAGTTTGATTATAACTGTTAAAAATGGTAGCACAGTATTTCCAAACTCAATTTTACTTGATTTGCTTTATAAGAATAGATTCTTATAAAATTATCATGCATCTTCAAAAAAAAAATTAATTTCCATGCTGCACAAAAAGGTTGCCCACCCATGCTTTTAGGTATTAGATAGACCGAATCATTCACTGGAATGTTAGAGGTCTTTGCATGGTATATGTCATATAATATGTTTATTTAAAATTGGACTGTAAAAGCTCAGTATTGTATTTTTTGTCACAGAGTACCATTAGTGGTGAAGTGCTGTCAAATATACTATTCAACTCCTGTTCATTGCTACGTGTTGATCTGGCTGGAGTCCAGCTATTGCTGCCATATATTTTGAGGGCCATTGAGTTAGTTTTGAGCAAAACAACCCCAGACTTCAAGTAAATATAACATTTTCCTAAAAGACTTACTCAAAATTTTTTACACCAGTTAACTTACTGTACAATATATGTACAACTTTTCTTGATTAATCAAGTATGTATTTTCCATTTCAGGCTATGTGAACAGATTCCTTATTCAGAGCTTAGAAAAGCGTGCATCCATTTACTGATCTCAATGCTTTGTTTGCCGCTACATTTTAAAGAACTAGAAATAAAAGGTATTTAACTTATCAGATTTAAACCATAAAAAGTATGGGATTTATTTTTTTTTTGTTTTTAGCAACTGAAAACTTATTTTCAATCATTGTCTCCAGATATTTTAAAGAAAGATGATGGTCAACCTCAAGTTACTTTCTTGTCCTTACGGACGCGTATCACGGAACTAATAAGGGTTGCCTTAACTAACGAGACAGACTCACAAAATACTCAAATGCTGCTTGGTAAATATGATTTTAGAATGTGATAGAATTTAATAGTTATCATTTTGCACTCAGTGGCCCTTTATTTAATAGGTTTTTGGATCCCCCCCCCCCTCTCGCTTAAATATGTGGAGCTTAAATTTACTCCAGAAACATTGACTAACATTTAAAGTTTCAACTGTTTCCTGGATTGAGGTAATTTAAGCTCCTTTGTTATTGCCTGTTTTTTATTTTATAGGTTTTTTGTACCCCCCCCCCCCCTCGCTTAAATATGTGGAGCTTAAATTTACTCCAGAAACATTGACTAACATTTAAAGTTTCAACTGTTTCCTGGATTGAGGTAATTTAAGCTCCTTTGTTATTGCCTGTTGCCATTAATATACAGATACCCGGTCATTTATTTTATTCATTTGGCATTGAATTTAGAATATGAAAAGGACATGTAATTAAATTCTGACTTCCAGGAGGTTTTCTGCTGGTTGTTGAAGATTTGGCCACAAGTGAACAAGCTGATAATCTCCCTTTACAGCCCCACCAAGATGTTAGTGACTCTGACATGCAGGGAGGTAAGCAACCTCGGATATTAAACACAGCGTAAACCGACTAATCAAGAAAGCTAGACATTTTGGATGACACATCCCACCCTCTTCATCACAGATACTTAGAATCGGCCAGTTCGAGACGAATTCTTTCTGTCAGGGCGAGGACTGAAAGATATAAAAATTATTTTATTTCTCAATCTGTACGAATTTAACAGCTTGCTCCCCCTAAAGTCACACATCTTAATGAGAACTATTAAGTCCCTGATATGGCTAAGAGAACTCACTGAATGGCTGGTTTTTTTGGGGTTTTTTTTTTACTAATGAAATAATTTATTAATATAAATGTCTTGTGTTCAAATTGTTTTATTTATGTGCTGAAAATGTACAATGCAATCATAAAACATTTCCATTTGTTTTGATCAATAAAAGAATCTTATCTTTTAAATTCATCCTGGTGTTTATGTTTTGACATTTTTATACCAATTTCCATAATCCTAGAGAACTTAAATTTGGTATTGACACACCACATAACAATTTATGTTATTTATGAATTTATAAATGAATTTATAAATGAATTTTTAAATTCATGTCAAAATGGCCAATTTCTTTGTTCAGTTAGGTTTTAAAAAAGTTTCAAAGCCTATCAAATAGCATATTTGTGTTTTTAAGTTCTGCATCTTCTTTAGGGCTGTTTGTTAATCCATCTAAAATTTTAAAATGGGAAAGTTTTGGGTCTTGGGTTCAATTGCTGGTCTAGAGTTTTGAATCATGGGTTCAGTTGCTCGTTTAGGGCCATTAAAATCTTCACATATGGTTTACTTTTAAAGTTGCTATCTCTGACCATTTTTTTCACAAATTGCTTCAAGAAATTTCTATGATTTAATGGTGCTATTAAAAGATTTTAAAAAAAGTAAATTGGTCTGTCCAGTTAAGAAGATCATTAGCTTTTATTTCTCCCTTTACTTGTGAAATTTTGTAACAAAATATATATGGTATGAAATACACATTTGATTTTATTTTAAAAATTTTTGAAAAATGATAACCATGAGCTATAAAACAAACTTTTCAGACAGTAGTAAAACAAGCCCAAGTACCACATCCACTGACACCAGTGGTTGCCAAGAGAACAGCAGATATCAGGAAACAACATATCAAAGACTACAGGCTCCCCCTCCTACCAACCTCGGTAAATCAACAACAGTTTACTAAAGCTTGGGTGGTGGTAACATTTTGGAGAGATTCATTCTAAATCTTAATTACACATGTAACTAAACATTTAGGATAAGAAAATGATTGATGGCAACTTTAGGTAATGACTATTCAAAATTTAAAAGTGAAGCCCTACTACATATTTTTTAACTTTCCTTATTGTTCAAGTTCAATAACCCAAATCTTTGTCTAGTCGAGAAAACTAAATCTCAAGGATGAAAAAAGATTAATTAAAATGTTAAAATTCCATTCAAGGAACACTGTTGTGTTTTGTTCATATACAAACTATTTTATAGATACTGCATATGGACTGTTTGGTCATGCTACATCTCTTGTCTGTAACCGGCTGATGGCTACTTGGAAAACTGACCTAAATGTTGCCCTGGCAGCAATGGAACTATTGGCTGGGTTAGCCAAGGTGAAAATCAAACCAGCCAACATGCTCATGTGCAAGCGAACTGTGAAATGGATGTGTGATCTCATTGTGTACCAAGTGAGTGGGATAGGAATGGTACTTTCTATTCTAAAGATTGAATTTTGGAATGCCAAGAAAACTGAAAACTGTGTTTGTTTGGAATTATCATTATTACACATTATCTCCTCCACGGCTTGTCAATTTCATATCAACAAAAATGTAGCTTGTGTATCACTTTTCAATGTTTGTATATTTTTTAACATTAAGTAAATATTTGGTGAATTGACCAAATGAATAAATTTTGCTAATTTTTCTATCACCTTTCCATCTCAGTTTAATTTTAGGAATAAAGAATAATATCATTTTTACATTAGGAAAATGTTTATTTGGTTCAAAATTATTTGTTTTACTTTTAATTGATTTTATTTGATAATTTAATTAGTTGATTATAATGTGTATTTTAAACCTTTTGGGACGGAGCGTTTTTGAACTGTCGGTGCCAAGAAGACAGAGCCCTTTTCACAAGCCCTGCTTTTACTTTGCAAAAACATTTATAAAAAATAAACTAATTACTTTACAAAAATAAAACTATAAATATTCAAGTATGGAATTGAATGAAATAATGCGTTCTTTATGAATCAAACTGAAATTTCAACATTTATGCAAATGAAAAAAAATTTATATTAAATGACAGAACACCGTAAACTATCAATGACAGCCGCCATTAAAATGGGGAGAAATGCGAGAACCAATCTGATTACCTGGTACACAGACCAGCCAGCTGATCTCGAGGCTTTTATTATTGGGCAGATATTTCGGCCTTTCGTTTTTTTTTTGCCATAACACTCTGGGCCGATAGATCGGCCCAGCCGTCCCATGAGGGTAAAAGCACATTAGATTTAAGACTTCTAAATAATGCATTTTAAAGAAATCCATGAAGTGAGGGAAACAAAATTGTTACTGTTAGATAATAGTAACATTTAGACGTCAAAAATTAATTTTATTTGTTGTTTTTCTTTCTTTATGATTTTTAAAAAAATGTATTTTGTTAAAGAGCTTAACTAAATGGAAATAAATTAATTTATTAAACACATGAACTATAAAAGTCAGTGTATTTTTGATGGAGTTAAGAGTAAGGGAGGAGAGGGGAGAAAGAGAAGAGCTTCTATAAGTTAGTGTAGTGGTTAGTGGTGGAAGGATATGGGTATAGGTTTGGGGAGTGATGGTGCTGAGGTTTGTGGTTGAGAATTAGTTGTATGGGGAAGGGATGTGGTGAGCTACATTTACATAGGTTTAATGCAACGTTGATTAGATTCTCTTTTAGAACAATTTGATCACCTGCAAAATCTGAAGAATAATTGACATGAATGTTGTCCATTTCTATCCCAGTGTTCCAGACCAGCACCAAGCCACTCTAGAGATCTCCATTCTATGCTGTGTGCAGCCTTCAAGTGCTTACAGCTGTGGCTTGTGGAGCACAGCTCACTTCTCTATGACAGGGAGTGCCTGCACCAGGTCCTGGAAGTTGTAGAGTTGGGCATCTCAGGATCAAAGTCACAGGTGACATTCTAATCATTATGTTAACATAGTTTTTTTTTTTGTTGTTCCTCATTTATTATTCGCATTCTTTTCATTCTTGGCTGCCACACTTTATTACATGGGAGATGAAATAATGTTAAGAGACTGAAGAGAAAACATATTTCCACAAGAGATTAGAAAATTCATTCGCAGCCTGTGTAATTATTGTTAATTTTTAACCTTTTAGTAGCATGTAAATAGTTTACCGCCCCCCCCCCCCTTTTTTTTTTTACAAAAAAAGTTTGTATGGTGTTATGTAAGTCCTTTATTTCAGACCTGTTTACTCTTAGGATTTGGCGAACAATGTATGATTTTGATATGTCTTATACAATTGTATGCCGAGACCCATTAGGACTACGATTTTAGGAAACCCGGTTTGAAAATATGTACATTCCGGTAGTTTTTTTCCCTGATTAAAAATATACTTAATTAAAAAGTACTTCTTCTGTTATTAGTTTTAACTTGCATTTGCATTCTACATCAAGCAGTGAATGGATCCAGAAATAAAATGGGTTGTGGACCATCTATAATTATATTACTTTTTTCCTAAGAGGGGAATAAAGTTTCGTTGATTTAGACTTACATTTTGTGTTGGGGGAGGCGGGGGGAGTCTTAATATTTAAGTATCTAAAATTAACGCCACCACATTTTTGGATGATAGTTTTTGGGGATGGGAGGTGTCTTGGCAGAAAGTATGTAAGTTATTCAAAAATTCTACAATATTCATCCTGAAAGTCCAAATATAGCATATTTATGGCAATGTTTGGTAGGAATTATTGCCATGTATTTTCACAAATGAACTTGCTAGCTATTCTCAGATAGTACTCAGTAACAGAGGTATTACAGCAGGAGTCTTGAACTGGGCCAGCGATATGATATTTTGCCACCCGCTACATGACAGCAAAGTTTAATGTTAATGCGGCCCGCTCGTTTTCCCCATTCTCATATCTGTAATGTGACCCTCCACGACTGTTTCAGTCTAATTTCACCGACTAGTCCAATTCTGATTTTTATTATGTTTGTATAGATTTGGACGTTGATTATGATGGTCAAAACCGTTTTAAAATCTAACTAAAGGGTTTTATTTTATGGTATTTATGAGACAAACATTGCCAAAGTGCGGTTTTATCAAAAGTTTAAAAAGTCAGTTAATGGGTGACAAGCTCTTTTTCACTTTGAAGTCAAAGTTCAGGGCTGAACTTACTGATGAGCGTCTTCAAGCAAAACTGAGAGTCACAGTTGTTTCCTCACTCAAACCAAATGTTGCTTAGCTGTGCAAGAAGAAGCGCTGCCTGGCAACAAGGAGTAGAAGGAAAAAAGTGAAGCCTAGTTCATGAGAACCTTAATATTTTTATTTGTTATTAATAAAGATTGAGGGAATTTTAACAATTGTACTTTATTTAATTTGTAATCGTGTTTTTGTGGGATACTTGATGCGGCCCAGTCTCACTCAGACTATATCTCCTGCGGCCCCCGGATGATTTGAATTTGAGACCCCTGTATTACAGTAATATTTAGACTACTGTCTTCAATGTGCTTGTGACATAAATTTAGTTGGACTACACCAGTGGTTCTAAAATTTTAGTTTCCTGGCGCCTAAGCCAAATTTGTGTGTTCACCAGGCTCCTAGTGTTAAATTCTAACTAGTGCACTACAAAATAGGGCACACATAAAAAAATAAAATAAAGGTTTGTGTAAAAATAAGTATAAAATGTATGTAGGTCACTAAGCGCCATCTAGTAGCTGCTAGCAGTAGATACTCAAGTGGGAAACTGTTTGCACCATGACTAAAAGATGTTAGATTGGATTAAAAGTGGAATTAAAAAAATGAAAATTTTGTAATATCTTGTAACATCACTGTGAGGAAGCCGTAGCAAGCTATTTATAGAAAAATGTGCATCCCCAGGGGGGACCAGTAAAAGGAATATTTTAAGTGCCCCTTGTCTTTGTGAAGTCAGTGGGATTTTATAGTTTAATTCACTCTCAAGGTCATTTCTAATGACGATTTTGGCGCCCCCTGATTTTGACACCTGTTGCTTCTAGCCCCATTCTCATGGCCCTACCTGGTAGTTTATTTTTTGTAAAAGACCCCCCCTAATTTTTAAATTAATTATTATCTTAAAAAATTGTATTTTATGCTGTTCTGACTTCGAGTTTACCTGTGACAGACTGTAATAATGTGATCTGCACGTTCGCCTTATTATTATTTAATATCTATAGTCAATACATGTTTGCAAAACAAAGTGACCGCAGACTGAAATATAAACTTCAGTCATCTACTTTTAGAAGTTACCTTTTTCGACGCCAGCTTAACTCGATTCCAATAGTCAGTCAATGCGAGTAAGTATTGTATACATTATATTTGCGGTGTTTAATTTATTATTAAGATACTGTACTGTACGATTTTGAGACGATATTGTACAATTTTTGGAGTTTGAGGGTAGACAGGTCTGTCATTTTATCTCACCTATACTTATAATTTGTATTTCCTTTATCAAGACCAACAGAGATAAAAATTATTTCAATTTCCCATTTCACCATTATAATCCTATCTTCATTCATTGCTATTTTATACATTTTCCTCATGATGCGTATAATTTTTTAAAATTACATTTTTTACTGTTTTTGAAAAGTATTTTTAAATAATTGAGCAGATCTGCCACTGACTTCCACCAGTCATGTTGGCAGCATCAGCTAAGTAGCATTGATCAACAAAACAGCTTCTGGTGAATGCATTGACAGCCAGTTACAAATACAAATGAATGAAAAGAAATGAGTGAAAAAATTAAAACTTGTAATTTATCAGCTAGATGACTCAGTGCTTATAAGGACTTATACTTATATCAATGAGAGGATTGAGAAACCAACACTTAATTGTTATATAAATTCGTTTTCTGTCAACAATTAATTCAGACTTACCGAGAGTCTTGAAACTCACATCCTCACAGGGTATTCTTTTCCTCAATCAGCTATCCAAAGCTGCCCTCAATCTATAAATGAGCTATCAATGTTGCCTGCATTCCATAAATCAGGTATCCTACACTTCAAGCAATCTATCAACCTTGGCTCTCCTTGATTACTTATGTACACCATTGGGCCTGCCTGCGGGCCTTGCAGCTCAAGGTGTAAATCTAATAGTTAAAACTAAGCGATCTGATGGTGGTACACTTCTTATATAACTGGAGCTTAGAGATGAATGGTTTTAATGTGATGTACCACAAACGGTGCTTGTTGGCATCACCTGTCCATAAATGGGACTATTCATTCATCATTTAGTCAAGTGCTTACTCGTAGAAGTCTATGATTTTTGTTCCAACAGACTAAACAATTGTCAGCAACTTTAATATTCACTACTTTTTAAAAAAGAACTGGAATAATGAATTAAAGTTATTAATGAGTAAATTCTTATGAAAGTGCATGAAATTCTCTCTTCAAATGTTGCATTAACTCCAGGCCAGACCCAATGCAGGCAATCAGCTTTACCCATGGAGTCGACTGGTAGTAAGTATAGTCTGGGCTACCTATTCACATACTTGTCATTGAACAGCTTCCTAAATATTGCTTTCAAAAGCAACATAAAATCCACAACAGCAAAAAAAGGCTTGTTTTGTACAAAAATGTATAATATGTTGTACAGACAGCTGATACTTTTTGCTCATAAAGAAAACTTCTTTGATTATGCTTCTACATATAGCTATTTTTATAATTATTTTTATCCACATCTATTAAACATTATTTGTGTACCACAAAACACTATGAAAGTGGGAGTTAATTCCACATGTGGCGTCTTTGGCAACAGGTTAGCAGATGTCATCACAGCTTGTATTCTTTTTGCAGGAATGTCAATATTTTTTTTTATGTTTGTTCAAGATTTGAAACACTGTTTCTGTGGATTATTTATAAATGTTTACTTTACTGTTTCACTTGTACACATCCTGTTAATTCTATTGTGAGTCAGAGTCACGAGTAAGATTGACCAGTTTTGCAATCTTGAAATTGTTAGGATCGACCAGGGTTGCAATCTTGAAATTGTTTTAAGGATTGAAAATAATTAGCCTCATCAACTGTATCATGTGTCAACTGATTAGGGGATGTAACTTTAAGTTGAAACATGAAGTTTGTAGAGATTCAGATCATCAGATCAATTTAATATTACTTAGATTGCTTTCTAAAAATATTAACCAATCATTCATTTAGGTCTGTGTGACTTGAAACCCTTTATTTATTTTTTACACTGATAGAATAGTATAAATGTTCTAACAAAATGCTTATATTAAAAAATCAACTAATACCAAATTATGCTTCAAATGTATTTATTTAGTACAAATTCAAACTCAGGTAAATTTTCCTTTCCTTTCTTCCTTTCCAAAGTAAAAATGATTTTCAGGGTCGATTAATTTTGATGAGCGATATCTGCCTAAGAAAGTTATGAATAAGTAATTGCAATAAAAGTTTTTGTTTATTCTCTGAAATAGCAAGCTAAGCTATTAATGTTATGGACAGTGTTTGGGATTAAAAAAAAAAATCTTTTAGATGCATCCATCTGACAACAACCCGGAGTTCTTTCTAAGGAAAAACTGATCATTTTATTTTTCATTTCATTTAGTCTACTGGTCACTAGAATGATATCTCAAATGGTGACTAGAATGATATCTCAAAGTTCAATTGAATTCCAATATATTTAAGCTCTACTGACCTGTCTACATTGCTGCATACATTTAAAGTGCTTTAACATTACTTACCCCCTAAATTATTTTCTCTTAATCTACTTATTCTAGCCCCATAGTAATCAATTACTGATGAACTTATTTTAACAACATTAAATAACAGAATTATGTGCATTAAATTTTATCGCCTCTTCCATTCTCTTAAAAAAAGTCCATATTTAATTCACCCAGAAGCATTGACGGGTCATTAAAGTTATGTCTTACTACAGATACAACATTATTTTGTTCAGTTAATTGTAGTTACTTTATAATGAATCTTTACTTAATATGCTGGTTGTGTCTTTTAAATACATTACCACCCACCTGCTATGCACTAGTGGAAATTTTTTTTTAATGCTTTCTGGATAAAACCATTTAAAAATTATAGTTTTGTTTAAAAATAATTGGTCTTAGAGCAATGACAAGTTGCAAGCTTTAAAAAAATGATAATTTTATTTTGCTACTAGTTTCTTCTTCTTATTGTTTTGCATATTTTTAAATTTAGGAATCGTCCTATGCTATAAAAATTAAATGAAACCATTTTTTATGTATAGAATACACACCATAGACTTTTACTCAGAAAGGACTTTGTATTTTCTTCATTAAATCCAAAATATAAATGAATATGACATTACAAAGCTTACTAACATCAGCCAAGCCACCTATTATAGTGGATGGGACTTAAATCTCATAAATATGGCTTATACAACCGATGTGACAAATCCTTGAGTGAATAGAGAAGAGCTATTTTGGATCTGACATTATCCAATGACCTCTGACATTATCCAATGAACTTTACTGTTAATTATTTTTGCACCAGTTTTTTTACTCTGTATTAGTATTAGTTTATTATTTTAGTTAATAATCAAGATGGAAGCATTTTTAAAAAAAATAAAAATAACGAAGTTTTTATAAGTTATACAAACAATTTTTTTACCTGATGGGCTGCACATTTTGTTTCTGGTGAACCTTCCACGACCATTACTTATTGTGAATAAAGCAATCCCATTTTTGTCTGCATACCTTTTTTTTTTCAAATAACAATAAATTAACTATCCCATAAATTAATCCTTTCAATTGAAATTATTACTGAAATAAATATTTATTAGGTTTATCTATTTTTTTTTATGTGTCATTTAGACATTGCGATGAACTCAATATTTTTTAAGTGTTTCCTTTTTTAATTTTTTTCTTTTATTTTGTGCAAAACTCAACTTCTTCTTTCAGACTAAAACACAGGAAATGCAAACAGTTAAAGTGAAAATTGACAAGGATTCTAAATCTGTGTCAATGAAGGTATATTAAGGTCCATTAGATTCCCTTTTATCATATCTGCTGATGGCAGGTTGTTTACATTTCACTAGAAAACCCTGTAGTGCTTACCCCCCTCTGGTGGCCGTCCCATTGTCTTTTCACGGCTTGCTTGTGTTGTTTGGTGCTCTGATTTGTCCACTGTTTCTAGTGCTCTCTGTCTCACTTAGGTTAACAATGAATGGTGAAGCGTTTTAGAATTAACAGTAGATGGACATGATGAGTAGGTTTGTAGACTAAACAACACATTAACATATTAGGCCCATCATTGAAACTGACATGGATGGTATGCAAATATTTTTCACCAGCATATTATCAATCACAAAAGAATGAAAAAGTCGCCACTGCATCTTAAATTTATAGAAAATTTTATTTATATATCGTAAATTTATAGAGAATTTTATTTATATATCCTAAATTTATAGAGAATTTTATTTAAATATCCTAAATTTAGAGAATGTTTTATAAGGAGATAAAAGCATAACAGTGATAAGTAACATGGAAGTCTCAGGGGTTATTCTCCCTTTGATGTGTTTATATTACCTTAGAACTGATTTACTTTCATTATAAATTGATTTTTTATAATTTAATATTTAATCTTCATGGTTTGTAGAAATAAATAATTTCTTTACAGTACTTGATCATTCATAGAGACGAATGCTTTATGGGTTGGATTAGATACTAACCTACTAAACTATATTGACTATTAATGTTTGAGTGGTTGAGTAGTGCATGAAACAAGTAGTTTGAAGAGATAAAGTAGCCAAAGCACCTTGAAAATGTGCATGAACATTAAACAATACCTTAAAATGTAGCTGAGTAAAGACTGGAAATACAGATATATCATAAGCTGCATTAAAACTTTTGGAGACAATGTCATAACCATGATTCTGCATAAAATCCTGTCTATTTTGGGGCGCGTAGTTTAGGATTTAATCTGGGTTCAAATGTTTAGTGATAAGTTTTATTCATGTCCTGAATTTTAAAGAAGGAGAAAAAAACAAAGCAATGTATCCATGTTATAACATAATTTGAAATGTTTCAATTAATGTGTGTATAAGCCCCACTATCACTCATATGATGCAAGTCTGGTTTATAATTTTAATACGGATGGTGCTCTTAATAATCAAATTAAGTCTTCTTTTTTTCCCTGGTTCTGAAAATATAAATGCAATGGTGTTAAACTTAGTAATGGTGTTAACCTTAGTAATGGTGTTAACCTTGGTGATGGTGTTAACCTTGGTAAGAGGCAATCCATTTAAAACCAAACTTCAATACATTGAGGTGGAAACCATGATCATTTTTAATAATATAAAATTGCTTTAGGGTATGGGTATTTATTTTAGATTCATTGAATATAGGCAACAAAAAACTCCCATTAAGTTAACGAGTTTACAGAGCATTTTACACCAACAGCAAGTTACAATTTGTAGAATTAAAATAAATAATTAATTAGTTTTCTTAAACAAGCCCACATACTTCTTTTGTTGCAACTTTCAAATATATTTATCTATGGCTAACATGTCCAATGTTATAGAATGCCATACTTTCACCTTTACTTGCACTGCTGTTTATAAAAGTTAATTAAAATTTTATTAAAATTTTTTACAAATACAGTAATACCTTGTGCATTCGCAATTGGGTTTTCATTTTATCCAAACTAATTTTGATTTCTTGATATTTTCATTTTTGCAAATTCCTTGAAAAACCCTGCAAAATTGTTTATGCTTAATTTTTAAATTAATTTTAAAATGTTCATGCTTTTAAGGGTAAAATCTGTATGAATATTTTGTAAACAAAAAAGTTAAAGACATACACAAATCAGTTAAGAAATTCCTACGAAAAAACTTCACTCTCCTAGTTTAGAGTCCAATTCATTGTTAAACTTTAGAAATTAGCATTTTTAGTGACTTTTACCAAATATTTGCTATTCCTCCTGATCCACGATGGGTTGTGGAACCTAACCTCATGAATGTTAAAGGTATTACTTTTGATCTGTGAAATCATTCATTGCTGGGCAAAAATTATTGTTCAGGTTAGTTTATAAATGGCCTCTCCTCAGCAAGAGGGTTAAGTTAAAAGCAGTCACCCTCCATTGCTTTTGCAAATTAATTACAATTTTCGGTGAAAACTTTTGAATTTATTTAATAATATTAATGAAGGTTGATAGTTTGGGAAAGATTCAACAGTCCGGTTCTGTAAATATTTTAACTCTGTGAAAGGAGAGCACCTTAAATTAAAGTTTTGTCAGTTTTAATAAAACTAAAATTCCTGCAGAGTTGATAATTATAATATACATCACTGTATTCCTGATCACTGTGTGGGTGAATAACATTCAGAGATAATATTCTAACAAAATAATTAAATTTCCAATTTTTCTGGTGTTAGATCTAGACCCCAACCCGTGGGCAAAGTACAAGTTCCCATAAAATGTGATCATAACAACTCTTGGTGTTTGGGGAAAGGGCATGTATTTACTACAATGTTTGTTCTTTTGAGACTTAAGATTTTTATAATAATATTTAAATTTTAGAAAATATTTCTCAGATCTTATAGAATTTATAAATGTTAAAGATAGCTTTATGTGTTCCAGCGTGCCTTGTTTTAATGCAAATTTATTTAAACACATTGAAAAGTATTGTTAAAAAAAAAATCTGTAGTGAAGGTTTAATTTAAAACAAAAAATGCTTTGCACATTTTCTAATTCACTTACTGACTAAATCCACAAGTGACTTTCTTTCTGTAATGACCTGGTATTGGTCCTAAATCCTCAAGTAAATTTCTTTCTGTAATGACCTTTATTGGTCCTAAATCCTCAAGTAAATTTCTTTCTGTAATGACCTGGTATTGGTCCTAAATCCTCAAGTAAATTTCTTTCTGTAATGACCTGGTATTGGTCCTAAATCCTCAAGTAAATTTCTTTCTGTGATGACCTGGTATAGGTCCTACACAAAGATGTAAACATTTTTTTAACGGAAGTAAATAATTTCAATATGGCCTTCCTGAGGTTTCTCAGCTTAGAGAGGTCTCTTGTCTCACCCTGTGATGTCACCTTGGCAAAACTAAACAATATCCTTAAGATGAGTGGTGTTTCTTGTGAGTGACAGTAAATATTTGAACCAAATATGTCGGTGTGTAAATTTGAGGACCCTGTGAATGTGACGCTTCCCTGCCCTGATTTCAGTTGATAATCAATGTATCAGATCATCTGTCACCATAAATAAACACTATCTAATTTGTATCAAACTTTTCTTTATATCTATATTTGTTATCTTTCAATCAAGCTTAAATATAGTTTTGTTTTAAAATGTATTCACTACAAACCTTCAAGACATACATTATAAACATTACCGGTAGTTTTAAGTAATTCATTTTAACTTTTTCTGCAAAGTTCATCCATTGCATTCCTGACTAAAAGTTAAATAAAATTGTGATTCTTTATGACAAATAGAATTATTTTACTTTTATTTATGGACTTGTCATGACTCTGTTACTCTGCGGTTATAATCATCATTTGGATGTTAAAGATGTTTGCTCTTTTTCTATTGTCAGCTGTCTGTTTTACATTTATTTTTATTAATAGATTAAGAATAACTATTATACTTGTGTAACTGAAATGTTTGATAAAATATAAATATTCATATAACTATTGATGAAAACTTCCATGATTTATTGAACCCTCAGAATAATTTAACACCTCTTCATAAGAAGGATTAACTATTTAAAACATACTTTTTTTCCAAATTAAAGGAACAACACACTTCTATATAAGTTTACATATATAACTGTGCTGATGACTTTCAAAAATGTTTATTTCCTCTAAATGTGCTCATTACCCTTGAATGTTGATAACACACCGTCATGGCAAAGCAGGGATAGAGAAAGAGTGACTCCATTGAGAGTATTTCCATGTGTTTGGTAAGGTATTTCTTTTGTTTCATGGCAATGTTTCAGAATAGAGCAAGTGATCCACCCAAGTTTAAAGGCAACAAAGAATTGATGCCTGCCTCCATGAGGGTCAAAGATGCTGCAGAAGCTCTGCTAACTTGTATCATTGACCAAGTGGTATGTGCTTGGTTAGACTAGTTACAATCTCTACCTGGTAGCTTTTTATTGCAATAACCAGTCCATTAGCTATAATTTCTATATAGTTATATATACCATATCCTGCAATATACTTCACTTGGACCATCAACACTCAACAAGATTAGTTTGTTGAATTTAGTCAAATATTTTCAATTATGTACTTTGATACATCACTTACTGGGAGACAGTGATTTTTATCATGATCATATAACTTAATCACTATATTTTCTACACTTTGTATCTATTATTTTTGCTTGTTTTTCCTGTCCAGGGTGCCTTTCCTCCTCCGTGTGGTCCTGAGTCATTGTTTTCACTACTTGATGAGAGGTCTTTGCTCAAATTTGCTAAAGGCAATGCACTTCCTGAGCAGGGTTCCTTGTTTAGATATTTTGTCATAGACAACTCTGTTATAGTTGGTTTACTGGAACAACCTCTTGGAAATATTGAAGGCAGGATGATTGTTTGTTTTTTTAAAAGTTTAAATATCACAAGTATTGGTATTCATCTAATTTAGCTAAAGCTCTTCTCTTCATTGAAAAACAGCAAATTAATCATCTGTATATGGGTGATGTATGTGTGTGAAGACAATTTTGTAGCTTCAACATGTTTAACTCTACAGTTCATTGTTTTTTTTTTGTTCTTTTTTATTTTTTTAGATCATCTCACATAATAGGATACCATAAAAAGGGTAGCTAACTAATACCCATTATGTTATATATTTAATTGTTCAGAAATAAATGGAGCTTCATATTTTATAAATTGTGCTTGAAAATGATTGTGTTTTCTTACAATCATGATTGAAGTGAGAAAATTTTTTTACCTTTTAACATTTTTTTCCCACAAAAAGCATACCGTAAGAAGTAAAAAAAAAAAAAAACCTATAGAAGAAAAAATTTAAAATTTGTTTTTTAATTCTGAAATCAAAAGTATACAAAATCCAAAATAATTTTTTTTTTTAAAATGATTGTGTTTTCTTACAATCATGATTGAAGTGAGAAAATTTTTTTACCTTTTAAAATTTTTTTTCCCACAAAAAGCATACCGTAAGAAGTAAAAAAAAAAAAAAACCTATAGAAGAAAAAATTTAAAATTTGTTTTTTAATTCTGAAATCAAAAGTATACAAAATCCAAAATAATTTTTTTTACACATACAACTGTTATTTTGACAAGAGACCTTATTATGCATAATTATTCCAATATAAAGTTTACAACCTATTTTTTATATTTAAAAGTTTATATTTAATAGAAGTACATAAAAAATGTATTACAACAAATAAATTTAATAATTTTTTTTTAAAGTTATTGAAATTTTAATATATAATAAATAAATAGACCAATAATAATAATAAAGCTAGAGCTTACATGACTAAATCAGGTCTTAAAAAATACAAATACAGTCTAAGAATCTTCTAGGCTTAGGGGATGTTCTAACAATCAAAAATTATTTGTCTAGATTATTTTGTATAGATAGAAATGTTTATAACATTTAATTACCAATACAGTCTGATGCTCTTTCTTTTCGAGACAGTAACTCTGCATTATGTCATTAGGCTCATGTCCATAAGTAAAGAATAACAAAGTGTTTTGTAGGTGATTAAATATTTTAAAATTTATTTTTAAAATTTTTATTTCCATTTTTAAAAAAAGACCCTTTGCCAACTGTAACTGCCTTAATAAGAGGAGCATTTGGAAGACATGCATGGACCATGCAATTAAGGCATTCACCAAGAGCCAGCAAAGTAAGAACATTTATTTATCAAATTGATTTAATTACTTAGAAATCTTAGGTGTCAAGATTATCAAGAAGATGAACTCCAAATGCATGTTGTTTTTTTTATGATTGGTGAATAAAAATGGAAGTATATATTCTTTAAAAAAAATTAATTAAAAATTACTAAAAGCAATCCATCACTTTGCTCTTAATGGTAAAACTTTTTACTTTGGTAAAACTTCTGTGTTGGATCATTCACTTAAACAAATCATGTTATAACTGTTATCGATTGTCCTCAGATATCTTCAAGGGCTCACCTGGCAGACCCAGGCAGACCCTCACCAGATGACAATGTAGGAAAACAGCACAATGTCAAACACAGATACTTTCCTGAGAGTGTCTACAAAATACCTCAAACTAAGGCGTAAGCTAATCACAAATGATTTCATTTCTTTAACAGTATTATTTATTACTCTATGTACGTTATCAAATATTTATAACTATACTTAATATTGAAGTTAAGATAAATGAATTTTTAGAATTAAAATATTTAAAAATTTTCTCAGTTGTAAAATAAAAATCTAAATTATAAACTCTTCTTTAAGATCTATAAATTTCTTGAAAAGTGCTTCTTATGAAGCCAAACGTGTCTTGGTATTTTTAGTTCATTCTCTTTGAGGAAAAAAATCTTCAAATGTAGCTGATTTGAGGATTAAGTGGTAATTTATGTGTGCAGTGAGAAGAGCATCCCACCCTTGGAATCTGTGCTGACAGAAAAACAATCAGGTGATGTTGAAAAGATGGAAAGTTTGATTGACCAGGTGGCAACATTTGAGAATGAAGTGAGCCATAGAGCTAAAGTAGAAAGGGAGACAACTCCATTTCCTGATCCATTGACAGAGTGCAAACCTCCAAAGTGAGTGAGATTGGACATGTGCCATTTGTCAGACATAAACAACTAACCAATAAATATTTCATTCTAGAGCAAAACAAACCAAAATCCTTTTGTTAATGTGTTACTGAAAAGACTTTGTTTTCCATTTTTTTTTAATAAACTAAAAAAATTTTTAAATAAACTTAATTTTTTTTTAAAATGTTCATTTACAACAAAACATTAGGTCATGTGGCATAAATTTGCAAATGTAACACTCAAACCCTTTATGTAGCAGTTAAACTAAATATTATGAAGGAAAAATTTCCAGGAGTGTGTGTTTTTTTTAAAAATTGCATACATTTTAACCAGTTTTATGGCTTCTACCTTTTTATACAGACCATTTTTTTCAATAATTGTCCGACAATTTTTAAAGATAAAGAACCATTTGACCTAGGTTTCCTTTTTTTTTGTTTGTGGATATTCTAATTCCTTATTCAGAGCTGTGATATTATGCTTATAAATTCACTCTGACAAGTTAAAAAAGAACAGTCAATCTTAGATGCGATAATTTGAAAAAAAAAAATATATTGGTGTTGGGAATTTATAAATGATGGGGTTGATATATAATTTGGAAGTAATCTGACGTCTGGTAATCACATTTTTTTAAAAAATATCTACCACTTTGAATATGTAAATGTAAATAAAGTTTATTCTGTGCTTTAATACACTTATTTGGTAGTGATAAAAAGTGTTGATGTAATTATTTATGTATTTCAGAATATGCAATGAGTATCAGACAGCTCGGCTTTTCCTCTCACACTATGGTCTACTCTCTCTTGAAGCCCTGAAAGTAGGCATTTAAAATCATAAATCTCACATAATGCTTCAACATTTAAACTCTTTGCTCAAATCTTAAATAAGAAAATAATTAAATGTAAATAAATTACAGTAATGATGTAATAAGCATGTTCATCAATTTATCTTTTAATTCTAAAGACCTCATGTGTAATGTTTAGTGTCCTGGAGGAGAATAAAATTAATCACATATAATTTATAATATACAATCTGAGCTATTTCTATGTGGCCCCCACTTACAAATGTTCTCAGATAATTTATTTCCTGATTCTATATTTCATTCAGGAGCCATCTAACAGCAGTGTGCCCCCTGACCTCATCATGTTGGACACAACAAACACTGGCCTGCTGACTGACTTGGAGTGTTTGGACTTCATACCCAGCCGTGACAATGACACAGTTCACATTTTCTATGTCAAACCGGGGCAAACATCAGCTGCAGAGATCCTCAGCAATGTTGTAAGTTGTACTCTTATAATCTGCCATTAGTGTCTTTAACATTGCATTGACATCAACATTATCATAGAAGTAATTTATTTCTTCATGTCACTGTAAAACAACAACATAGAAAAATTCAATATCAATATATGCGTCTGCTATGGTACTGGGGACCATGTCTGTCACTGTGCAAACAACCGATATCAGTTATTTTGAGATTACACATGTACACATTCAATCATATATTATATCACTGCTTGCAATTAATTCTCTAGTATTCAGTGAGACTAACACTCAAAAGCATAAAAATGGTAATAAGGGTTGTTACAGCGTTTTGTTTTGAGTCCCAAGAGTTCTAAAATATTTCTCTTTGATACTTTTGCTCCTTAGAACTCATACAATAATGTTCAGCCACAGTTTGTAGAATTCCTACATGCTCTTGGGTGGCCCGTTGATGTGAGGAAACATGCTGGTTGGACAGGTCATGTGACGACATCTTGGAAAATCACCGAACCCGATGACATGGACGGTATGAATGAACTGACACAAGCCACTTTCAGCTTCCTATTGGCCTTGAAAATTACTGGTCTTTTCAGACAATAATAGAAGACCCATGGGACATTTCTGATTTCTATGATAAGATTATGTCAATATAGAAATAAGAGATTTAGCTAAAATAGATTGAACTAAATTAAATAAGACATTGAACATCCTAAACAGTTTTGAAATAAGGAAATTTAGTAATCAACAAAAATGACCTTCATTGGAGTTCAACAAAGATATTTTTAAATTTGGACAACTTGCCTCCTATCAGTTAGGTCTCTAATTTTACTCAAGTGTATTCTTTTTAGGGGCCGTACATTAAGCTATTTTTGCTCCTCCCTCCAAATTTTGTCACAAACTCAGGAACCCATCACCACCAAAGTACATCAGATTTTCAAACTAAAAATTGAATTTAAAAAAAAAAAAAAAGCTAATTAAAATTTAATCTAAACATATTTTACTATCAAAATACATCAATCGCAACATAAAGTTCAACATAACTGTCAATTTCAGGTTTTCTATGTATGTTTTTTTTTTTTTTTTTTTTTTGCTGAGACTGACATACTTTATGGACTGTCCCTTTTCTTCTCATTGAAAATAAGCAGTTAAAATAGTTTTATGTGACTATTTTACTTTTTAATTGACCTTACAGAAGATGAGTATCAGACAGGAACAGGTGGCAGTTTGTATGATGGACGTCAACAAGTCTTGTACTGGGCGGATGTTTTATCTGAGTTGGCTTTGGTTGTTCCTTCACCAGAAATCTTCAGATTAAGATCCCTTAGTACCACAGAACCTGGACCAGAAAGTGTGTGCTTGTTTTGTACTTTCTCTCATCAGCTTGTCTTTTTCTGTCATCAGCTTGTCTTTTTTCTTTCAAAAATTTACTTGATAACTATTTATTTTTCATGTTCATTTTATTAAAGCAAATATTAGATTCATCGCACATATAAGTGCCCATTCTGTCAGATTTGTAGAGACCCATTAGACTTGAACTTCTTGTACATTCTTAATTTAAATGACCTCTGTTATAAAACTAGATTTCTGTTGTCTTTATATACAACTTTATTAACTATACTGCCAGATAAGTCACCGCCCATGTTCCGTGGTTCAACATACACAAGTGGCTTAGACCCACTTGCTGCATCCAAACCCACAACGCTACTGCTAGAGGCAGAGAAAAGCAGACTGTTGGATAAAGAGTCACCAAGCTCCCCACCTGAAGTTCCGACCACCACCATCCCAGCAGGTGTCAAGTACAGAAGACTTGGACGCCAGCCAGCCTCAATGATAGGTCCTGACACTAAGGTCTTGGTCGTTTGGCTGGAGAGTTTTGAGGATCATGATAACTTTCCTATATGTGAGTTGAATATCATAACATCCTTATATCATGATAACTTTCTTGTCTGTATTTATCTAGTTTATCACAGCTAATGCAAAATTTTATTTAGGTTTGATTTTTAATATCAATAATTCTCCCCTGGCTTGGGTTATTTGGTCTCTTTGAAATCCACAAAGAACTCGGTGATGAAACTAAATTTTATCTCTTTTAAATTTCATTATGTTTTATCAAAGTAATACCGGTAGTATAGTGTCTTTTTTTTTTTCCAGCTGATCTACTGATAGTAACAAGTACAGGCCAAGAGCAAGGGGCTACATCTAGCACAGCCACAGTGTTGCGACCACCTGAGAAAGACATCTATGTTATATTCATACATGCTCTTCAGAATGGTCTGTTCCGGATACATATGATTGAGTATGAGAAGACACAGACAAAGTGAGCCTGCCTTCTTTTCACATAGTTTGTCATCATTTTTTTGGCCCTAATTTCCTAAATCTGGTTGCAAAGAAACCCTCAACTTACTTTAAAAAATAATTAATAAATATCCAACTCTTTTATTTTATATTGTGACTTTCTGAGTAATTCACATATATATTGGGGTTTGTTTTTTTTTGTGTTTTTTTTTCCTTTAACCAAGTATTTAGTTAGGAGTTGCAGTGTTTTTAAAAACTTTGAGAAAAAAAACATATGACTAATTTAAAATGTATGATCTGATTTTAAAAAATGTTTAACATTCACAGTACTTATTAATAATTTTAACCTAAATATCAAACCTATCAACATGGTAGAAAAACTTTAATGAGATAAAAATAATGTATGCTAATTTAAAAATGCTCTTTCAATACTTTCAACAAAATGAAATAATAATATTGCCAAAATTTCACTCCAATCAAGTGAGTGAAGCTTTCATGTTTAAGGGTGCTTAGTCCATCTTATTTCCACATCATTGAGTTTCAGTACATTACAAAGATGATTTAAATATGTAAAATGAATGTTAAAGCTAAACAAGTCTGTCAATTAAATAGTTAGTAAAACCAAAGGTTAAGACCTCTGTGTCTTATGTTTAAAAATGGGAATAGACCCCTGCGAACTGACTCATATTGAATTGTTCAATTTTCCAGAATGTCTTAATGCAGGTTTGTACTAAAAGTTTTCTAATTTCACTGCATTCACAGAATGTCTATAGCTATTCCCTTAGTTGATGGTATGGTGGTGAGTCGTCGGACTCTAGGATCTATGGTCAGACAAACAGCAATTAACATTTGCAGGAGACGCAGGCTAGAGAGTGAATCGTAAGTCTTTAAAACTCTCATGATGTAACATGATAGGTAATCAAAATTAAAATGGCTTTTCATTAAAGAAGTAGACATTAATTTTCTGTAAAAAGTTTTATTTTAAATCGAATTTTAAAGTTATGAAGAAACCATATAGGGTTTTTTAAAAATTACCTTCTCTTACAAAAAAGTATTACATCACCATATTTAATTTAATTCTTTCGGTTTATTTAAAATTTAAGACATTTTTTTAAAAATCTTTCTCTTTCTTCCTGAAATACATGATGTCTCTCTTTTTGTATAAATGCTCCACTCCCCCCATCCTCTTTGATATCAATAATCTCACATAAGATCAATTTAAACTCACCTAGCTACCAACCACCTCATGTGAGAAGAAAACTCAAGATCCAGGAGATTGTCAGCAAGTACAAATGTACTATGTCACCAGCAGAGTTCTACTCTGGTTTGTTTCAAGATATTCCTAAGTGAAAATTCAACATGAAAATGATGAGTGTCGTTTAACTAATGTCTGTCCATCTGAAGGCAAGGCATTTACTTGTAACTCACAGCTTATGCCATATTGAAGCTGTTAAAAATACATTTCTGTGCTTTTTTTGTGTGAAGTATTTCTCAATGGGTCAAGAAACTGAAGTTACAGTACGCTGTCTAATTGAGGAGCAGTTTGTACTTGACCAAAGCTAGAAAACTTTGTGAACCAGTTGCATAGGAGAGCTTGAGCCCTACTCTCACAATATTTGTGTTCTTTAGCCATTCAACTGCAAATCAAAGCAGAGAGATATGATCTATTTTAAATGTATAAGAGAATGCAAAATACTAAGAAAAGAAGAAGAAGAGTTATTTATTCAAATTTATATCAGAAGCTCATGTTGTGAGCTTGTGTTGTTATGTCATTACATTTGTGATTTTTCTTTTAGCTTTCATTGAGTCTTGTATTGGTGCTATATAAATAGAAGAACCTGATGGGTTATTTCTGCCGTCAAGCTTTGTGTACATTTTAAACCATTAATTTATTAGGCTACGTTCTGAATATTTGTTGGACTTTTTACTGTGAAGCTTTCAGATTTACTGATATTCAGAGCACCATTAAATGTACTGAGTTGTATATTGCTGATTGAAATGTACTGAGTTGTATATTGCTGATTGATTTTTCAGTGTCAGTGGGGGGTAATTAAAATTGATCAAATGAATTTTAAACTGCATTTTATTTTTATGTTATGTGAGTTTTGACACTATTCCCATGGTATTAATTAAGTATTCCAATTATAAGAACTAAAGGTGAGCAGGTGAGTAGTATTTGCTAGAAAAATATGTATGCATTATTTAAAATGCATTGCATACTATTTACATGGGAAGATGAAAAAAAATTTTCTTTTAGTTTGCACAATACAATTTACTTTTGCTCACTTAGCTTAGTTCTATAAAAAACATTATTACGGTGTAAACTAGATGCCCTAAAATGACTTTTCATGTTGCTAGACAACCAAGAAACAGTTGTGGATCATGTGATTAATATTAACAGCAGTTATTTAGCTACTACGGTGTTTTTATTTGATATATATATAAATTATTATATCATCACTTGCTCAGGATTATATCATTATGATTTAGTTGGTTGTTTAAATTTTGTACATCAAATTGAGGACTGTACATTGCAACTAATGAACTCTGCTTATTTCTTTCAATCGGCTTCAGAATAAAATAAAATTATATTTTATTCCCAGATATTAAGAATGTTCACTATAAGAAATTAAAACTATTTAAATCTAGAAGTGCCAAGGTATAAAATGGTATTAATCATGTCACTTAAGAAATTTTTTTTTTATTTGTGTATATTTCTCAATTTCAAATAAGTGCTTTATTTATTTTTGCCTCTGTATTGTGTTCCTGAATAGCAGAGTTCCAATATTTAGACTTAAATAATATTTTTTATGTCGGTCACAGGTTATTTTATTGATTTGTTGTCTAGACTTATGTGTAGCCTCAGGAATAAATAATAAACATTATAAAATTTGTTTAAAAGTCAATTAGTACAAAATTTAAGAACTTTTCATTTCTCAGGAGAAACTGAAAACTTAAGTTTCAAGATGTCATCAGTGTATTACTAAGGTATTTATTAAATTTTGTTTTATAGGGCATCCGTGTATTTAGTCACAAAATTCGTTTGTTTTGCTTATTCAGTTTCAAATCTACCCCTTCCTATTTTTTTCTGTGGTCAGTGCAATAATTTCTAATAGTTATTAATTTCAATAAATATTTTAATGAATTGATACGTTTCTGTATGTGCTACTAGAAAGGTTTTGTTAAATGCTCAAATCTCATTCATTGTAATATCATGTACAAATAAAATGTAGTGTAACATCATATTAGATTAATAACCCATGTCCTTAAGGTTAAGAAACTTATTAAATGAAAACAATACTTGTGCTCCCGTGCTTCTTAAAATAAAGAGATACAGATAAATCAACAGAATGTGCTCAGAAGAAATACATTTATGAGTTGTATTAACAATGCAGTATTTGTCTCATTCACCCATGCATGCATATATCCCTGGTTCAAAATTGACCTTAATTGAAGAATATATTATTGATATATAAGTTGTTATCAGCCTCATCATTTGAGTCAAACATATACATATTTATATATTTATGTTTCTAGTCATTGATTGCTATCAGGCTTAGTAAAACAAAACAAAAAAGCATTTTAACTATTACTTACAAAGTTGGACAATTTCATTTATATAGTGTGTAGTTGAAAATTCATTTATAAAGTGTGTAGTTGATAATTCATTTTTTAAAGTGTGTAGTTGACAATTTCATTTATAAAGTGTGTAGTTGACAATTCATTTATAAAGTGTGTAGTTGACAATTTCATTTATAAAGTGTGTAATTGACAATTTCATTTATGAAGTGTGTAGTTGACAATTTCATTTATAAAGTGTGTAGTTGACAATTCATTTATAAAGTGTGTAGTTGACAACTTCATTTATAAAGTGTGTAGTTGACAATTTCATTTATAGAACAAGTGGGTGCGTATTTTAGAATATGAAGATTTGTGTTAGGAAGCACTTGTAAACAAGTAAACCATGACACCTTGATGGTTAAAAACAAAGTCAAAGTACTTTACTTGATATTGTTTGGACACCATGAAATCTTAAGGAGAAAAAGTGAAAGATTTCATTGTGTGAGTCATTCACTTAGCTATAATGGAAACAGTGTAAGGAGTAAAAAAAAACAACAAAGTATGTATGTTAATTGTATATATGTTAAAATGAATTGATGATTTAAATCAGTGGTCCCCAAACTTTTTCCCCCTTAGCTTATTAATCACATGAAAAAAATACACATCTACGTAACATTTCTAAATGGTTGCAAAATACTTCCTGATAAAGATCTTGTATCCCACATTTCTTGTCTCGATAAAACAATATAGGAAATGTCCTTAATTTGCCATTATAGCCATGTGAATAGAGTGTTTTGATAGCAATGTAGTTCTATTTATGATATTTTTATACTGGTCAAAAGATCAATTAGAGCCTGCTAAAATCTAGTAAGCCTTTAAACACCCACCCCCTGGCAATGCCACTTTGAGAGTCACTGCTTTAAATTATAATTAAAATTGTATGTAAATAATTTATTTCATGCAATGTAACTAACGTTATACTTAAATTGTCAATTATGCTCCTCTTCATATAGAATCATGGCTGTGTAATTTGCATACACCCAAACACATGTCATTTTGAGAAAGTAGAAATGTATGTCTTTAGGTACACATTGAAATGATGGTGAACAGCTGAACAATGAGAATACAAATTTTCTTTAATTCGAATATAAACTTTATAGTTTTAATCATAGTAGCAACATTTTTATTCTGAAAAAAAAAAGAGTGTAGTTAATGGGATGATTGATGAAGCTTTCCTTACATGTAGAATCTTGTTGTCTTCTGCAGAGGTCCCCAACTTACTATACATTAAACAGAAATGCCCAATGAGGTCGGCATTCTGGAATAATCAACGTTCATCTTGACTTTATAAATTGCCATGAGAATCTGCAGGCTGTGTTCTTGGGACCTGTAGTCTTTGAGCACTGTCATTGGCATGTAATGATGTTTTACATTACATAAATACCAACATATACTTGCGTCATTTATAAGTGGTTCTGTGATTATGGACATATCTGCACTGCATATAATTGCTATTTTACTTGTTCCCATGTCTGTTCCTTATATGCTACAGGTTGTATGTGGAAGTGCTTTGAAATCATAGATTATAAAATGTTGGCCATAACGATTACAAATAAATGAATCAAAGCTTTTCAAACATCATTTGATTTATTCAATTTTTTTAATTCATTGTTCATGACATGTCTTAAATATTTTAAAAATAGATATTTAAATATTGCAATATGAGCTTCAACTAAAAATTTGGAACCCTAAGTCATCTCAAAATTATTCTTTAATACCTGTACATGACAGATTACCTTATTTTCAGTGATTAAGATTAACCTTTTACCTGGCTGTAAAATCATTACCAGATTGTAAGGCTAAGGGAATTATGACCTTTTCATTGATTTATAATATATTATAATATATAAAAACTATTTCTCTTTCTTACATAGTAATAAGACTAGATGATAAGCCGACACTTGTGTCATGACATCCAAATTAAATCAAATTCTTATAAAAGCTAATTTTGGAGGTGCTAGATTGTCACAGCTAGATTGTGTTACGAGGAGGGCTTTCGATCCTGACTTGTCACAAACTATTTTGGCATAGCTGTGATCTTCTCATTGTTATTAAATTGCTACATCACTAAATACAATTTTCTCCAAAACAGATCCAATCCCTCCCCCCTGCATATTCCTTGTCTCTGCCTACTTATTATTAACAATCAAAACGCATTACTTGAGATCAGCAGCACAGGCCCAACATGTAACCATTGATGATGAAGTGAACATTCGAATTGCAAGAGCCATCGCAGCATTCGGGAAAAGGTGTAATAATGTATGAACAAGGAGATGCATCAGCACCCAAACCAGAATAAAAAGTTTATAAGGCAGCTGTGCTCTCAACGCTACTATAATCATTGGAAACATGGACAGTCTATCAACGCCATTAATCAACGCCAGGAAAGTAAAACCTCTGAAAAATTCTCAATATCAAATGTCTGGACTAGATAATAGAGTAAGGTACTCGCACAAGCAGGTCTTCCCAGGATACACACATTATTAATGCAGCCATGTTGCGAGAATGTCAGCAATGTCAGACGACCGCTTGTCCCTAAAGAACTCGAGCATGGCAGGTGGTTTGCTGAGGGACAGAAGAAGCGTTTTAAAGACACTGAAAGCATATTTGAATGCATTTCACATTGACCCGGCCATGTGGGAACAGTCCTCACAGAGTCGAAACTCGTGGTGCTATTCCATACACAAGGTCTCAATGTAACATGAGGTAAACAGAACAGCTGCTGCAGAACACAACCTGTACATAGAGTTGTCCCATCCATCCCTGCACCTTCTGCACCGGAACATTTCGTGCCCGATCAGCCATCTGCGCACCTACAGACAGATTCAGCCCCTGCAACAGGCCGGTGTTTTAAATGGTCATGATCGACTTTCGACGGACGAACTATCAGAACAGTCGTCGTCGTCCCCCACACCCCCCCCCCCCCCCCCAT
This sequence comes from Lymnaea stagnalis, assembly GCA_964033795.1. Classification (NCBI taxonomy): domain Eukaryota; kingdom Metazoa; phylum Mollusca; class Gastropoda; family Lymnaeidae; genus Lymnaea; species Lymnaea stagnalis. The sequence goes on along the minus strand of CAXITT010000339.1, from coordinate 251,396 downwards.
AGATCATAAATACATATATAAGTAGTTTGTAATATAATTATTTTTACCCAAACCTTCAATTAAAATAAAAAAATATATTCGCTATTTCAAAGTTTCTTAGAATTTGATATAGGACGTCTCGGTAAAAGCCTAAAGTCGGCAAGTGCGCAGCCGAAAAAAAATAATTACGTCACATCCACATACAAAGGCGAACGGTGGACTAAATATTATGGTTACTGTTGAAATACCTCCAGAGATCACTTGTAAAAAGCACAATGCAACAGTTTGACAATAATTACGAAACCTTGTGGTGATATTTTAGTCTTCGGAAATATTCTAAATCAGGCGTCTCACAGATTTTAGATGATTTATGGCTTTATTAGAATTATAAATTTAATATTTATTAACCGTCACATAAATAAGCTATTTATCAGTGGCGTAGCTAGGGTTAGTGCCACCCAGGGCAGATCACGATTTGTACCACCCCCTTCCAAGTAAAAATACCCCGCAGTTGGCCTAAAATGCCCCCCCCCCCCGCTCTCTATATAAAGAGAAAATGTGCCGCCTGGGTTGAAGCATGACCAGGGTTTCTTTCAGCTATATCTCCAGGGGGGGGGGGCACTATCCCCCCTCGGGAAACCCAAGTGCCCCCCCCCCCGGAGCAAACATATGTCCAAAAATAAATCAACTGGCACTGCTTGCACTGCCACCCCCCCCCAAATCTGAAATGCCCCCCCGGGGGGGGGGATTTATGAAATAATCACAGAGCATGACCCACTAGAGTACAGTTCTCGTAGGTCGTGGTTGGAGGCCCCTCCACCCCGTCTTCCTACGCAAATGCTATTTTATGGACTGTCAGAATTTCAGGATAATTATTGCAAAAAATAATAAATAGATGAGCATTTATTTAGTGTCCAGGAAAAGATTTGAGTGCCGAATGAGAATTTGCATATTACGTCACGCTCAGAGGGGAGGAGTCGAGAATTTGTGACACACTGTGACATGGTGAAGAGGGGGGGGGGGGGGGTCAAAAAAATTGGGGGGGGGGGGGGGGTGTCAAAAAATCTGGGACGTCACAGTTCCTTTTTTTTTAATTAAAAAAAATGTTTATTCAATTAATTTTAAAAAAATAATAATTTGAGGTCGAAATTGCTTCAGGTATTATAAGTACCGTGAAACTCAGTCGTGCACCTTTTGGGCATATCAAAAAATGACGCAAAAAAACTGTTGTACCCATTTTACATTTGGCTCGGGGAGGACTTCGTTGTTTTGCGCTTTACGTCACAGTTTTCCAATAATACTACATCTTAATCCATTATGGGAAAATGTTAAAGAAAGAATAAAATAAAATCTAGTTTAGTTATGAAAATTGTATGTATGTTTTGAATTTTTTTGTAGCTGTGACGTGACACTAAAAAAAGGGGGGGGGGGGGGGGGGCTAAAGAATTTGGGACACTTTGTGCCAGAGGGGAGGGGTGTCTAAAAATTACTAAAAAGTTTATTTTTTTAGCGTGCCGTAATTTGCGAACTACCCGGTCTACCCCGTAGGCCTTTAAAATTAGGCCCAAAACAATCAGTGGTGATGTTCTGTCCTTTTGAAATTATAAGAATTCTATACCAATAATAATAATAATTAACAAATATTTTACAACAAATTATGGAGGCCTATTAATGATTTCTATCAACGAAAAACAGAATTGTTGACGTCAACTTCCCCCACCCCCATGTCAGCAATTGTCTAACCACCCCCCCCCCAATTTTCCACCCTACTTTTTTTTACGTAAGTAAGGGGCAGCCACAAAATAAAATTATATTTATTTTAACTTAATATTAACGTGTGCTTTAAGGTTCACTTGCGAAATTATTAAAATTAAAACCAACCCTTTTTGGTTGTTTCTATTTCTTTTTATTTTAAAGAGTGTTGTGTTGAAAATTTGTTTAAATACTTTTGTACATGCTTTTTTGACAAGAAGGGTTAAGTTGGAAAAAACACCAATATTAATGAAATGCACTTCTTTATTTACAAGGAAACGAAAATTAAGCATCTCGAAACCCGAATGACATTTCGGTAAGAAGAATCACCAGCAACACTAAACCACAGTATCCACTTTATCCACAGGAGTAGTGGGAAGTGAACAGATGGTAAATAAAATACAAGGCACGACCGAGGTGGAAAAAACAGTGTAGTCTGAAATCATTTATGGAAGTATAGAATTCAATGAAAAATTTATTCAAAATGCAATTTTACAACCAGCTTTTCCTTGTTATTACAACCTGCTTATTCCTAACATTCACTGTCAGCCAATCAAAAAAGGTAAGTCCAGATGGATGAACTGTATTGTCATTGAAAACTAAAAAAGAGTAGACTAAACTTAGACTAATCTAGGACTAGTACTACCTATACGGCTATAGTCTATATGAAATTTAGTAAGTTACTCTGGTCTTTAAGTATAGTGTAGGATATATGATATAGTGATTATTCACAGAGCTGTGCGGATAACGCTCGCCGTTATTCACAGATTTCGGTCTGCCAATAACGCTCAACATTATTCAGAATGTGATAAATTAAATTATGAATATAAAATACAAAGTTCGTGTGAAAACATCTCCTCGGTAGTATAGTGGTCAGTATCTCCGCCTGTCACTCGGCGGACATAGGTTCGATTCCTTGTCGGGGAAGCTTCATTTTTATAAATAAAATTTAAAAAAAAAATATATATTTAATGGTTATTTCGTAGTGTTATATTATAATAATATTCTTCATATAGCTTTCTTATTCTGTTCACATAGTTTTATTATTATTTTCATGTAGTTTTGTTACTTATTCTACAAGTTTCAATCTATTTTGTTAGAATGTTCATTCCAGTTTCGTCAAAAAACTGTAAACAACATGGACATGCAGATGAGCCGCATAAACCATGTTTAAGTCAGATACAGCTGTTCTAACTGTACATTGACATTGTGATATACTTTTAGCTCTTTTGACTGTTTAATTTTCTTTATATAATTCCACTCATAGACTTTAACATCCATTTGTTTTTCTCTAATAAACAAATACTTATTAATAACTTACTTATTAAAATATTTTAGATCTCAGAGTTGTGTATTAATGTTTAGCTTAAAAAATATGTCACGTTTTATTTGTTTCATTTTATTTTCTAATAAGTATCATAAGTAGGGACACAATATACCGCTCCAGAAATAGTTGAAATAACATTTAGTGATGACAATGAAAGGAACATACCGGTACCGTACTTAAAACACATCAATATCATTGACATCAACAATTTTAGCTCTTGTAAAAAAAATGTTGATAATTGAAACAAAAAGCCATACTGCCACTGTTGTAACTATGGGTCTAAATACAAAAAAAGCATACAAAAATTAATTGGAACCCTGCTGGTCGTAGGATGCATTGCGAGTCTTTGGGAAGTAAAGTTCCCTTGGGGCAATTGAAGTTTGAGTGTATGGCCAGCGCAATAACCAGCCAGCTTTACTTTTCCCCAGCTAAGGCCAGAGCTGGGTAGACTTAGGGACACCCTCAAGGATCAGGAAAAAATACTAGCCTTAAACAGGATTAGATTCTGTTATTATCGATGTAGGGCCTATATGCCCCTCCCCGTCTCTCACATGGCCGCCTGATGGAGACACCTCTCTGCATCATAACACTGTTGCGCGGCATGTCAACTATTTCTGTCAGAACATTTCTGGACTACGTGATATATCATAGTGCTTTTAAAAAAAAACTAAACGATATCCTATCAAGCTTTGACATCATTTAAAGACATCTCTACAATGGGTGAAAGTGAGTCTACATGAAGAATACCGGTACCATTTTTATTACTGGTATAACATTTAATAGGAAATACCAGAAAATTAGCTATGTCTAGGAGTAGGAGGTTTGACTGGATCTATTAGTAACACTCTATAGGTCGAACATGTTGGCCCCTAACAGAGCAGATGTAGGCACAATTAATTGTCCTATATCCAATATATAGGCTATAGTTAGGCCTATTAAATTTTTTAAATTTAATTTGTGCATAGCTTCGGTTATGAAATGTGCTTGTGCCATACTCATTAAAGATTCTTTAAAGATCCAAATATCCTACACTACTTAAAATTACACCCCCACCCTGCCTTGGAATGTGATATAGAAATTTGCGTACTTATAGGATAATTTCTGTCTCATTATAGACCCACTAATTATCACCCAATAATAAATTTGTATGCGCACATGGGCGCCCGCAGTTAGGGTTTGATTTGATTGGCTGGACTACCAATAGCTCTCTAGAAGCTATTGGTAGTTCAATACAAATAGCTCCCTGCCCTAACTAGAAGCTATAGGTAGTAAACTACCAATAGACACTTTCTTTTTGATAGTTTTGAATTAGGCCTATAATTATAAACTTGTATTAAGTTCATTACATTGACTGATTTTTGCATGCAATATCAGAATCAGGTAAAAAAAAATGTGTTCAAATTGCCATTAAAATAAATTAAATATCAATTAATAGCCCCTTTTTTATGCAGCTACAATGTAGCCTACTTTCTAAAATAATTTCCGAAAATTCAGGCATTTTTTAAATCAATTTTAGGCACGTTAAAGATCTAGAAAACATAAACAAAAGTTAATCTTAAGCTCCTCAGATGTCAAGGTTCTATGATAGTTTGCAAGTCCATGTTCTTATATGCTGAACAAAAAATAAAATGACATAAAGGAAATAACTCTACTTTGAATAGTAGATTTCCTGACTTTTAAAACTGGACCACAACAAAACCAGTTATATTTACATTTCATTTTCATTGAATGTTAAGTTTATAGAGACAAACTCTCTCACTGTTCTTTTTAAATGTCATATTATGCAAGCAACTGTACATGTGATGCAAAATTTGTTTAAAATTAATTAATTATATATATGGGTATTTATTAAAAATTTAACCCTTTATACTAAGTATCATTAATTGCTCTTCATATATTTATGTAATTTGAAACATGGTTTAAAATATTTAATAAATTACTAACACGTTTTTTAGATAAAAGTTTGAAAAATAAAATATCTTAAATAGGTCAAACGAAGTCTGCGGTGGGTAACATCAGATCATGCACTCAGATACCTGACGACAGAAATGTCCACTATGGAAGACTTCAAATCTAGCATATTAAAGCCAATGCTTATAGAGAGGGTTTCTGGGACAGAGGGAAATCTTAAAGTTCAAAGGGTAAGTTAAAATAAATTTATAAAATTCATCAAGATTTTAGTATACTAGGACAGGATTTTTGCTTGCGCAGCAATACTTTTTGTTACATTAGACATAACTGGTATAAATTGGTTCTTATATCTAGAAATTAAAAAAAAAAAAAATAATAATATTTGAGTATTTAAGTAGAGTGGGATACAGTTTTGGTATTGTTAAACTTTAAATATTTTACCCATCATGTCCGATAGTTTAATTTAACATCAAAATGCAATGTACTTTAGCCATTTTTGAGGCTGAAATCGATGCATTTCAATAAACTCTCACAGGATGCATATTTCTGTTATAGAAAAAATATGTCAAAATCGACATCGATATTAGACTGTTAGTGGATAACTCTAATTTACAAACTCAAAAAATTGAAATATTCACAGAATATTACTATAGAATAAAACAAGGAGTTCTGCTGTCTACGAAGTATAGCATATAACTAATATTACTAATAACATCACAACATTCTCAACAGTGTACTTTGATACCACAAAGTCAGTGCCAGATGGATACTGTAAATGTTGTCTGATGAAATGAAAAATGTTGCAGTTCATAGAAATTTTATTACATCATTGTGTTCCTAAGAAGAAAAGGCAGTTCTTAGAACTCTTCCCTTAGGCATCATTTTAAAAAAAAAAATCAAACTGCAGGCTTGGTCTGGGAAGATCATGTTGCTTTGTTTTAAAAAAAATAAAATTATGTATGTATTTTTACGACTGACATTCTTAACAAAGGAGCAGATATTAATTCTAAATATAACATTGAAATTCTTACTACTTAACAAAGAAGAATCAAATGGATTAAAATAAGAAATGCAACACTTCATCAACACAACATTGGGCCTCAGACAAGGGAGTGATAAAAGCCTAGACTTAATGGCCTTGTGTTGGGTTATATTCCCAAAATTGAAGGGCCACCATTGCTGTGATCAACAGTTAGATTCTGCTGTGAGAAAATGGTTTAAAGGAAATTTAAATTTTTTAAGGACTGATTTTGAAAATAGCACAATTTTTCCTTAAGTGTATTGAAGTTTATTATAATTGTTGGTGTATTTCATATGAAATATCTTTTACAATTAATTTTGTATTTAAGTGCGGACACAGCTTATTAGCCTGTCCTCAAAAGTATATAACAGAAGTTCTCAAAAGATTTTCCTCATAACACCCTTTTAATTGCTATAATGCTTTCACATTTTAAGTTTATATCAAAATTCCAATTAACCAGGTACTGGATTAAAATGTGCTGTTTATGACATAATTTTACATTTTAAATTTTTTCAAATTGGGTTGAGCTGCTCATTTCTCATTAATGACTGAATTAAACCAATGAAATCAATTTTATTTGATTGTTACATTTTGTTTACCTTAGCACATAACATCCTTTCTGAGAAATCTTGGTTGGTCTGTGGAAGAAGACAAGTTTAAAGATTCTACACCTTATGGAGACAAAGAGTTCACAAACATTATTGCAACATTTGACTCTACAAAGCCAAGGAAAGTTATCCTAGCTTGTCATTTTGATTCAAAGTATTTTGAAAAAGGAAAGTAAGTACTTGCTACACATTAATTTTGATGGATCAAATTGGTTATAATGTTGTTTTATCAATATAAACTGTAATAAAAGTATATGTAAACAGTGTAATCACATGATGTATATTTATTAGAATTTTCCAATAAATCCTTTCACTTTACATAATTTTAAAACACCTGTGTTCAGTTCTAAGTCAGGATTAAGTCGTTCTTCAGGATTAAATACCTTTGAATGTCTAATCTGGGGAATAGGTTTGTTGCTGCAACCGATTCAGCAGTGCCTTGTGCTGTGCTCTTGGAGACTGCGCGCCAGTTGGACTGTTTACTGAAGAAAGGGTCTAAAGAAAAGAGCTCAGTATGTACGCCATGTAGTAATTGTTTAGGTTTGCAGTAGTCTAAATATTAACATGTTCACAATAAAATTTAAAAAAAGAAAAGATTTCAGTTTGAGATAAAAATCATGTTTCAAGCTCTCAGTTATTTCAATGAGTCAAACACTTTACTTATCTTATTGTTATTTTGGAGTTTTGTAAAAAGGCAATAGAAATATTTTTGCTTGCATGTTCCTTAATTTCTGTGCTACTTAATTTACTTTATGGTTAAAGTGCTACTTCATATTCCTCCGTAACAACTACATTTCTTGACATAATTGACCTATCCCCTAGTGATTTCTTTCTATTTATCATTCTATTGTTCTCCCCATTCTTTTCTCTAAACATTTATTTGAGGCTGACTTCTGCAGTGCATAACTCAAAACTCTTCTGAAATTTTCATTTTCAAGTCTCGTTTTTTTACCTTTATGGACTACACTTTTCTCCTTGCAAAGTTTCCTGTTTAGAAAAAAAGATTTCTTAAATTTAAATTTAACATGTCCAGTTTTAAAAAAAAATGATTTCTTGTTGTCACTTTCTTCAATGATAGTTTGAAGCCAATGTTATTATGTTTTCCTACATTCAAGCTATTCCAAGTTATTTTTATTTTATTTTTTTAAAAATTGTTAAGTGTCTACCCACACAATGTTTTCATCTCTTTACTTACTGTAAACTGTAAATTTACTTACTGTAAACTGTAAAGGACAGAATGCATTACTAACGGCATAATTTTAAAATTAGTGTGATTAGCTTCTGTTGAATGGTTTGAGTCAACCCATGACAAAACTTTCATTTATTTATATCAGTGACACAACTTTCATTTATTTATATCAGTGACACAACTTTCATTTATTTATATCAGTGACACAACTTTCATTTATTTATATCAGTGACACAACTTTCATTTATTTATATCAGTGACACAACTTTCATCTCAGCACATGCATTGATACCAATGAACCACTCTCATTTCCATTGTAATGTTTGACTGATTTTTATCAGAATCATTTATGATAATTTTTTTTTTCCTCAGGCAGCCGATGTGACGTTACAATTGATATTTTTTGATGGCGAGGAAGCCTTCAAAGAGTGGAGGAGCACAGATTCTCTGTACGGTGCCAGGCATCTAGCTGAGAAGTGGGGGGGAGAAAAACTTGGAAATAATCCAGAGGAAACAAAACTGAAAGCTATAGTATGTAGCCCTTAAATACTTTGTCTTGTTTCCATATCTCTTAATTGACCTTTTTATCAAAGAGTCATATAACCTGTTACTTAAAAGAGTCATATAACCTGTTAGTTAAAAGAGTCATATAACCGTTAGTTAAAAGAGTCATATAACCTGTTAGTTAAAAGAGTCATATAACCATTAGTTTAAAAGAGTCATATAACCTGTTAGTTAAAAGAGTCATATAACTGGTTAGTTAAAAGAGTCATATAACCTGTTACGGTAGTTAAAAAAGTCATATAACCGGTTAGTTAAAAGAGTCATATAACCTGTTAGTTAAAATAGTTAAAAGAGTCATATAACCTGTTAGTTAAAAGAGTCATATAACCGTTAGTTAAAAGAGTCATATAACCTGTTAGTTAAAAGAGTCATATAACCATTAGTTTAAAAGAGTCATATAACCTGTTAGTTAAAAGAGTCATATAACTGGTTAGTTAAAAGAGTCATATAACCTGTTACGGTAGTTAAAAAAGTCATATAACCGGTTAGTTAAAAGAGTCATATAACCTGTTAGTTAAAATAGTTAAAAGAGTCATATAACCTGTTAGTTAAAATAGTTAAAAGAGTCATATAACCGGTCAGTTAACAGACATCAGATGCTTTGAGAGTATCAGCTGCCTTTCTGGTTTTTTATTATAATTTAAAAATCATATAATGTTATTATTTGCAGCGTGAATTTATTCTGTTGGATTTGATTGGCACTACAGACACACAGTTTATGCAGCAGTTTACTACTACTTCAGAGCTGTACAAAAATCTGGTTAAAACAGGTATTATTTCTCTCATGTGGTACGCTCTTCACACGCGGAGATGACCAAGGCAATTTATGACTTGAGTAGTAGGCTTGACTTGAGCTGTATTTTGTTTCAATGAGGGAGAGTTGCTCAATTCATCCGCCTCACTCTCTTGTCCGTGCCTGTTTGATCCTATGGCAAGACTTAGTCTAGACGACTGGAAATAGACCAGGAAGCAGTAGATGACCAGCAGTGTGAATGTGTGTGTTTCAGTCCTAAGTTTGTGGACTAGAGTTCAATCTCCAGCAAATCCTAGACAAGCAAAAACAACACCAGTACTGTGAGTACAAAACAAAGTTTGGCCTAACAAGTGGGGTGGGGGGGATGAGGGCAATATGTAACCTGCTTTACGTGCTGGGTGGCTGAGCGGTCCAAACTCGGCCAATAACAAAGCTTGTGGACTGGAGTTCAGTCCCCATCAAATGAGTAGACAAGCATAAACAACACCATGACCCCCGGATCGTGGGACTCATTAGTGAAATTCAAGAAACACTGCTGGTCCTGGTCAATTACTGCATCCTGGTCTATCACGACTCGTCTTGACTAAGTCTTGCCATTGGATCAAATAGGCAAGGATGAGAGAGTGAGGCTGGGGAATTGAGCAACTCACTCTTACTTTAAACAAAGTACAGCTCAAGTCAAGGCTACTCCTCAAGTCAAATATTGCCTTGGTCATCTTCGCTTGCAAAGGATGAACAATAATATTAATTGTGTTAACTGTTGATATCTTTTTCAAGTTACTACTTTAATATTTTTGAACAATAAATACAAATTTTTATATTATAACCAAGTTGAAGAAAGAATAAAAGTTATCACAAAAGATACTAATCATTGTGCTTCTATTTTTAGAGAATCATTTGCGTCAAAATGGTTACCTGACCAATGAACATCCACAAAAAATATTTACAGACCGAGAAGGTTTTGGGGGTATAGAAGATGATCATAAGCCTTTCTTGGAAAGAGGTTAGTAATAGAAATGGTGTTAATTTATTATCTATTTCATCATGCAGTGAAAGCTTTTTTAAAATAAATTACTTATTTATAAAGTCTTGAAAATATTCTACAAAATCTGAGTTTTACCTATTTAGAGACCTTTAAACTTTAATATTATTTGAATTTTACCATCTTCATATGAATTTGTCAGAATTTTCCAGTGTGTCTGTATAGTTACAAGTTTTTTTTAACCTTATGAACATCAGATCATTTCTTACTTACTTACTTACTGGCTTTTGCTCCCTTGCGAAAAATAAATATTTAAAACAAAAACAAGACATTGACAATGTTGGAATAACAGACACATATTAATCTCCCATAACTGTCACATAGCTGTCACATAAATGTCATATAACTTGTCACATAAATCTCACATTGTCACAAATCTTTTTTTTTTCCTTATTTCTAAAACTTTGATCATTTCAAAATAATTAATGTGTCTGCATTTCCTGGTTTGAATTTTATGAAAATTAACTTCCATTGGTAATAAAAGTTCTAATTTTTCCATATATATAAGACAATAGAAAAAATTCCTGAAACATCATAATAACAGTTAACCATAAATAACATAAACTCTCAAACTGACATAAATTTAAATGCACTAGTAAATGTATAATTTACAGTTCAAATATTTTAAAAAACTATTTATGAAATATTTACTCAGTGTGAAATGAGGACCTACTATTTTTGTGTTATTAATTTGTATTTTTTGTGTTAAAAATCTTGTTTTTTTAAAATATTTCTCATTCAGGTGTGGATATTCTCCATCTTATATCCACCCCCTTCCCATCGGTATGGCACAAAATGGAAGATGACTTTGCACATCTTGACTTCAACCTTATTGATGACTTCAGCCGCATTTTCAGAGTGTTTATATCCAACCTGCTACATTTAATTCCTGAGGCTCCCAGCTGTCGTAAAAAGTAGGCATGGTCACCATCTTTGATAAATATTAAATCCTAGCATATCATTATTCTGATTACAAAGTTAGAAATAAAGCAAGTTATCAGAAACAGATTTTATTGCTCAGCAATTAAAGTTAGGCGATGACTGGTGGAAAAGTTGAATAAAAATCCTTGGGAGTGTATTTCTAAAAAAAAAAAAAGAAATAGTTTTTATATTATCATAAATTGAAAAGATGCATTATAAATCACACGATATTTACATAAGAAATAACTGAAGGGTATTCTTGCCTTATAAAAGACATTCCAAAGACTCAGACATATCCAAATATTGAGCTAATATACTTTAAATTAGTTGAAGAATTCTAAAAATTTAACACTGAAAATGTAAACATTTCTTACATTCTGTGTATCAGTTAAGATGTTTAAGAGCATTCATTAAAAAATTGATAGTGGATCTTTAGTAGATCTTGCTGCTACATATGATCTACTTTAGAAAAAAATGAAAAGCAGCTTAATGTTCAAAAAAATTAAATTATCTTCAAATAATAATTTTTAATTTCATATATTATTGAGATCGAAGAGTTTATTATTTATTTTAGCTTTACACAAACAATTATTTCAACATTCCAAATTTGAAAATATTTCTCCGCAATCTAAAATGATTTTAAATCTCTACTCTATGACTATAAGCTGAAAAGTAAAATTTGGGCTTATAGAAACTCTGTGTTGGCCATGATTTGTTAACAAGTTGAGTTGCAAAAAAAGTCACAAATTGGTGGAAATATTTGTATATAAAGAAATTAATTTTTTTTTCTGGACATTGCTCTTATTAAAAAAAAAAAAACCCATATATTTCTATAACACTTACGAGGTGTTTGACAGTCTTTTATGTATACATTTTAGTGTCCTGCAGGATAACAATAAAATATTTGTGTAAAATATTTTTCTCGCCTCAACCAAGAGGAAACAATAGGAGTAATTTACTTGACAGGGCAACCCTGTTGTTAATTTGTAGAGTTATTTGGTTGATGGCCCGACATATTTCTTCATTTCAGATTCTGAAATTCATAATGTCAATGGTAAATTTAAATATTAACATAATTTTGAAATATTAAAAGCTGTATACAAAATCTAAGCTCTGTATCAAAATCTCATCTTGTATCTGAATTTTATACACAAATAAAAATCCATAGATAAATGAATGGAAAGTTATTAAAAATAAGTTTGAAAAAATTTGCTCCTATCTACTCTTTGTGTAAAATCTCTTGGCCAGCAGGTAGTTCCATTTTTAAAATTGGATGTTCCAGAAATCTTTGATATTTATTTATAAAATGATTGTAAAATGACCAAATTTGAGTTGCCAATTTTATTGAAACAATGCTAAAAAAAAGCAAAAACATTCTCAGTGTACATTGATACCAGGTAGTTCAATATATTATGAACTTAGTTTGAAAATATTAATGAAATCAGAACTTTTTTGATGAAAAGGTTCATGTGGAAATGCTTTTAAAAACTTAAAATTATTGAATTCTGAAGTAGGAGAAGTTAATTTGTCAAGGATATGCTCAAATTTTGAAGGTTTTCTTGTGCTTCATTGTAATTTATTTTTTGGTAAAGGATAATAAATATTTAAAAAATGTTTTTTCAAACTTTTAAAAAGTAACATTTATACATCTTATTATTTGATATGTTTGTTTTTTTGTTCTTGGTGTTCATAATGGATTAAACTATACATTATTTTAATACAGGTGATATTGTTATATTCATGTTACAGTACATTAAAATGTGCCTTCATTTGAAATCTACAAATCTAACTTTGTTCAGTTTCATAGTCCCAAATTATACAGGTTAAAAATTTTAGGGATATTTGGAGCGTCATGTCTTATTCAGAATAATTCTTAAAATTTGACGTCTAATACATGGTATAAAAATCTATAGGCTATGCACAAACTGCTAGCATCATTTGTGATAAATCTATGACATAATTTAATTCGATATTTTTTTAGAATTTTATAATTTAACTTACTTGTTTTTATGGTGCTGATGCAATTCGGCTACCCATAACTTACACAGACGAGTTCAGGAGTCATTGCGTTTAAAAGCTGTTTTGATCTTGCAATGTTTTTTGTAAATACTATTCCTTGTGCCATAAAAGATATTATTTACCCAAACTTTAGTTATAGATCACATGATATTTAACCCCTGATGTGCATAATAATATTTGGTGCTGGTTAATTTTTGGGTTGAGAAATTTATAAAATATACAATTAAAAGAATTAATCGTACAAATGTATTATTAAAGTTAAATGGATATTATTAAAGTTATATGGTTGAAATTACTAACACTAACACATGTAAGGAGTTTAAATAAAATTTGTTATAACATCTTTGTTCAATTATTGTTTAAAATGTTATACTTTCATTTAATAACCTGAAATGCAAACAGCTGTTGAAAGGAAATGTAGAAAGAGGCAGAGGAAAAGCTTAGACTATTTAAAATTATAAAATTGTTAAGTTTAAGATTAACCCAAAATCAATGTGTGAAAATAAAAATCTTCACTGAAAATTTGTTTGTGCAAGGAATTTTGAAGTTTTTTTTTTGGTCATATAATTGTTATGTCCTCTTTTGTTCATTTGTTATAAAAAGTTATATAAACTGGAGCTTTGGCAGAAGGAAATGTATGTCTTAATTTTATGAGCATTTGTAATGAATAGTTTCCAGCTTTGAGAATGAGAGAAAAATTCAACGAGAAATCTTTAAAGACTTGTCTATTTCTAAATTGTAATTTTTTTTTTTTTTTAATTAATTTTATTCTAAATGAACACCTGTATGCATAAATAATTTACCATTATAAATATAAGAACAGCTTTTGTAAAACATTAACTTTTGTATGCTTTTGTTGCCTTTTTGGCCACAAATTGTATAAAATACCACCTGATATCAAGATTGTTTTAGTGAAATGCCTCGAGTAGATCAAAATGTCCATGTTTTATTCATCTTGGAATTTTCAAATACTAAATGTAGGTAAAAAAATTGTTTTTTTCGGTTGATATTTAGATTCCCATTCAAACAAATTAGAATGTCTGATGTATGACACTTATAAGCATATATTTATTACTTTCATCTGTACATAAATCCTTATGTCATAATTTTAAAAACAAATCCCAAGACCATTTATAAATATTGATAGAATTAATCTTGAATCTTTCTTGAGTAATCCACTTTTGAAATTCCTCTTGTTAATTGTTGCATTTTAAAAATAAAAATACTTACAGGTACAGTGCATTTTCTAAACTTTTGACCAAAAATTAAAACTTGTTACACACTGTCTCTCTTTCTTCATCTGGGCAGGACTCAAACAGAACTGTGATAGTTTACGCAATCAAGAGTTCTCCGTCCATAATGGTTACACAGATGTGCTGTCAGATTTTATCCTCCGCCTCCAATTTTGATTTTCTATGGTGTTGGTTTATTATTTAAACTACAAATTTAAAGTGGTTAGATTTGAATTTGAAGCATGTTTCTTGTATATATATTGTAGCCTTAATCAATAACTTAATCAATTTCATTCATTAATAAGGAATAATACCAATGCTGTGTTAATTTAGATAATTTGATGAAGGAACTCCCCTTCTTGTTATTGTACAATTTTTTTAACTGGTAAAAAAAATAAATCATTTTGGCTTTCATATTTTTAAAAATGTATTTATTGTTTTTTCTCTGTGTCATAAATTTACTGCTTATATTCCTATATTTTGCAAAAGAAATATGACGAGTGACTAATCAAAATTTTGATATTTATTTACTTTAGACCCTATGCTCAAAATAAAAGTGGACCTTGTCACACTCATCTTTTCCAAAAAATGTTTTCTATGTAAAAAAATATATTTAACTTTTAAAATTATTCAGTTATTTTTTTAATTTTTTATTACAGACATTCCTTATTTTATAGATTTGCTTATCACAAGAGAAACTTGTATTGAGTTTTCCACTGTTGCACAAATGAACTAAGTAAGGAGATAGACAGATAACTCTATGTAAACCAGTCCGTGTGCATGGCACTCATGACAAAATATGTATGTGTTTAAAACTTTTTAAGTTGGAAACAGAAATCCCTTTTTAGGAATAGCTTTTTCACTATAATCAATTATTTTTCTGTTGAGCATCCTTTACTTTAAATGAGTTAATGCTTAATGGAAACATCTTTGTATGGTCTCTTCTTATTTCTAACCTTCCTTGTTCTTGATATCTCTCATTTAACCTACCTTTGGTACTGTATTTATTAATTTCTTTTATTAATGGTGATAGGATTGGGAACCATTGGCATTCAAATACATTTTTTGAAACAATTATTTGCCTTTGTTTTATCTTTTCTTAATAATTATACTTTTTTAAGGAGAAACAGGTTTATTATAGATATGAATAATAAATTGTCATAAGCATCATTTGATAAAAGTGTCAGTTGACAGTGTTAATCTCCAGTTTACCAATCTATAAAGTTCAACAAAAAGTGTTTTTTTTTTTTAAGCTGGTAGAAGCTCATTCTCCTGTTTGCATGTGATGTTTTATTTTTACTATCAGAAGGAGTTTTATACTAAATAAATATTTAATATTTCCATTCAAACTAAATTTCCTAAAGTACTAACCACATTTATCCAACACAACTAAACGGAACAGGCAAGAACAATTTGATTAAAAATAGTTTGTACAAATTATATTTATTTCGACATAAAAAGATTTTAGCACCTTTGGAAATCAAGTATAGATACAACAGTTTTAGAATAACAATAATATTAACCCAACTCACTGGCAAAGATAAAAGAAAAATTGTCATTAGTGTTAATAAATCGCCATGTTACGCTCACCAAAGATTCAACCAAAAATGCATCTGCACTTTCTTGCAAACACTCCCCATCCCCCACAAATCCCTAAACAATGAAGACCACCACACTGTTATCACCAGAAAATCAACTCTCAGCACTTGCACTCATTAATAAAACAGCTTAACAGGATAGCCTATCTAAAATTCATCTTTGAATATTTTGATCTTTGACACTGGAAGACTTCAGATACTTTCTGTTTTACTTTTAGATGTATTACAACAAGGTTGTACATTTTATAGAAATGGACAAAGCCTCCCACCTATACAATCAATGTCAACAATTTTAAATTCATTTATTAAGCAACAGATGGATATGTTTTTCAAAAAATATATAATTTACATAGACCATATTCACATAATTGATTCTCATTACATTAAAAACTTACACATAATTAAAATAAGGCACCTGCAATGCAGCTTTTGTATCATGAAGATTTTTAACAAAATTTCTGCCTAAGTTTGTTTTTGTGTATTTTGTGATGCAGAGTGCTTATTTTAGAAGCTACCACAGAAGCTGAGAAAAGTAGTCATTATACCTGAACATCTTGTAATTTTATTTACTCTTTACATTACACCTTTAAGAGAACAGAAGGAAACAAAAGAGATGTTGGATTTTAAATACAATTCAAACAATGAGGCAGCTCCTAAAATTTTATTTGAAAAATGGAGGTTTGATTAGAAGCCCACAGTAAAAAAAAAAATCTTTTCCAATTTATTTTTATTTTTGAATTTTAATGCTAGCCCTCACAATTGATTTTTCTTCAAGCAAACTATTATGCCCTAATATTACAATGCATAGGTCAGACCTTTTAAAAATTGCAGTTTGACACAAATAGTAAGAAGTACTGGTACTGAATTTATAACAAAATTTCTAAGTACCAGTAACACCTTTTCCTGTTCTGAGGCTATCAATTGTTCATTGTTAAAAAAACATGCAACTCTTCCATCAATCACTTAAGTCTTAGAGATCATTTTTTGACCTTCTTGTTTGGAGGCTGCTGCTGAACAAGTGATTCTCCTGAAGAGCTTTCAATACTTGGTGTCTGTGCTAGCTGTAACAGCTTAGAGAAGACAAACATCATTTAAAATGCTGACATCCAAGATCAAGACAACAATTTTTATTTTGTATATATTGATTTATACATTATTATGATCTGACTATTACCTATGTAATGTTAATTATTTCACTCCTCATAAGATACAGAAAGTTTCCATCCATGTTAATGCAGACCCATTAATATTAAGATTTCTATTTCTATATATTATCTCAGCTAGGAATCACTCTTGCTTCTGCAACATGAAAAATTTGCACCTGGATCCATTAACACTAAACTTATTGATTAGAGTAACAACTAATATGAATTTTCCTGATGTGTTATCAAAAGTGTATTACAGACATAGCTTTGCTGATTGGGGAATGTCTTTAAAATCTATCATCCCCCCCCCCACCCCCCCAAATTTAAACAGAGAATGCATGCAACTTACCGGAGTTCCACTAAGAGAGACAGGAACAGGTATTGTAATAATTTGCTGACCTGTTGAAAGTGCAGAAATAATACTGATATAATTTGGATCTTCCCAAAAAGAAAAAATAATGCAGCACAACTTTAATTTTGCACGCCCAGCCCTTTAATCAGATTATTTTTCTTTGACCCGTAAATGCAGCAGTGCTTTCAAAGGTAAATGATATGTCTTGACTTTCAAAAGTTCAAATTGAAGATATGCACAGAGTAGCAATTATCAGTGAGCGAGTCAAAGAATTTTAATCCCTTTAGTTTTGGCCTAAAGAAACAAAGCAAGATGAAAAATTAAAAAATTGAGTGGATTTGTTAAAAGATCACCAATGGAGAGAGCTTAGCCCAGAAAAGTATACCAATTAATATAATTTAACAAAGCTATAATACTGTAAAAACCCGTGCTGGCCTTTACACTGTGCTTCTCATAATTCTCATTCTTGCTTAAGATGTTTTGTCCATCATGTTTTTATGGATGACCACAAATATGAGCATCCTCGCTTTACTTAAGAAGTCAGTCCAGAGATTCAAAAGTGTACCCTGATAAATCAACTCTACATCATATTTAAACATTAATCCAGGGAATATTGCAACTTGTAGTTGTGTTTGTTTACTTTGTTGCACTGTAACAGTTAGGGGTGAGCTTAATTTATTGATGCATCCAGGGAGTTTTGTAAGCCCATTGCAAGCAGTTTAAAGGTTCACTCACCTGTTGATTGGTCAGGCTGTGACATGGATATTGCAGCTGTTGTTTGTGGAAAATTAAATATCGTTCTATCATGAAGATTCTGTGTGGGTGTGGCATAAACCACACCCTGTGGTGTGTGGTACATCACTATTCCTGGTGTCATACCTATGAAAAGACAAGTGTTAAAAATGTGTCACATATATTATTTTAAGTACCCTATGCCGAGGCCCTTTTGAATGTCAGCAGAATATACAATTAATCATAATATTTAATGTTTTTAAGCAATCTTTGAAAGATATTAATTAATTATTGCTAAGTAGTTACAAATTAAAAAATAAAAAGAAACAAAGCAGTTTCTTTTTATTAGTACACAAATATTTTCTAAGATTGAGTCAATTTTACAAAAGAAAAAAAACAAATTAAGGCAACCTCTTACCTTGCATAAAACTAATGGCAGATGGTGTGCTGACTGGTAGTGGTGTGTTGAGTTCACCTGTTTGATTGTTCTGACTGCTTGAAATTAACTGATCTGAGGACAAGATAAAGCAGTGCTTCTAAATTATTTTTCTAAGAAAGAATTGTCCAAGCGGACTTTAATTAAATATGTTTTTTGTCAATTTTTTATATGTTAGTGTAGAGTGGATAATTTTTTTTATCCCATGCCAGTTTGGCTGCTGCCTTCCGACTTCATGGACTGAGGGTCTATCCCATGGTTCACTTCCTTCCGACTTCATCGACTGAGGTCCTATCCCATGGTTTACTGCCTTCCGACTTCATCGACTGAGGTCCTATCCCATGGTTCACTTCCTTCCTTCATCGACTGAGGTCCTATCCCATGGTTTACTGCCTTCCGACTTCATCGATTGAGGTTCTATCTCATGGTTTACCTATCATTTCCCAGGAATAGTTGCCTTGCCAGGCTGAGTAGATTTCATCTGGCTTTTAACAAGAGCTGGTGGCTAATGCACTAATTGGTTGTATTGGTTGTGAGGCAGACCATGGCCCCATAGGGCTGCTGCATTAAACTCAATGAAAGTGCTAAATTAAAGACTAAAATATTTCTGTGGGCAGCATTCTAGAATTATAAAAAAATAAAGAGTATATTCTCATTCTAAAATGCCCTAGACGAACATACTCAGGTCTTTAAATTGCTACTTTAAAAAAAAATATAATAAATATTCTTTTTTATCATTGAAAGAGGTTTTCAATTATTTTAAATATTATTTAAAACAAAAAAGCAAAATACATTTAAAGGCCTCAAAATTTTATTTTAAACAAGTTTTACCTCAGAATAATTTGTTTCAAGACAAAACATTTAATTTTGTACACTTTCAATAGTGACTCCACTTATTGGGTATGGATAAGAAACCAAAACCTATTAGATGGCCCAGATGGCATTGCAGCATTCACACATTTCTGTGATACTTACTATTGTGAGCTGAGACTACTTGACTTAGTGTGGCGGTTTTGAGACCACTTTGTGACTGTGTGACTGCAATGGCTTGACCTAATGACTGGTTACTTGCTTGTAGCATTGAAATTGTTGTACCTATGGTAAGAGGAAGAGAATCTTATGTGAACTTTTTTTTTACACTAGTAATGAATGGAATGAACTGAATTTCTTTTCAAGCTAAGCTTCAGCCCATTCATTACAGCCTGACTTTAGTGCCAAATAATTGAGAATAGTTATGCTTTCACTTTGTTTTTCCTTACCATTTTGTAGTAAGATGGGTATTTGCATAGTCTGAAAGCTACTTGTGGTGGGGTTGGTGCTGTTGCTGGTGTTGGAGCTCAGAGAGTAGGTCTTGCTCATCACAGGCCCCGAGCTCTGTTCTCTAGATGCTAATGATACCGGAGCCGTTTGTATAGTGTAGGTTGGCATCTGGCTGACTTGCTCTCTGCTTGTAGCGGTCATCAACTGCTCACTACCGGGGACTGTGCTGACCTGTGTGGGCATGGGGAACACTGTCTTCAATGTATTGCAGGACTCGGTCTGACAGGGAACACAAAGAAACAACAGTAGACTTAATTTACAAATGAAATAAAATCTGATCTTTCATTCGTTTGATCTGTTCTACCTATTTAAAACTTGAAATAGCTGTCGAGTCTCTCAACAAATAATCCCTTGATTTTTATTTTAAAAAAGGAAATCAAGCATTTTTATAAGTATAAGACAAGTGTCACTGCTGAAGACAGAGAAGGGTGGCAGTGATGAAGACAGAAAGAGGGTGACAGTGATATAGACAGAAAGAGGGTGACAGTGATATAGACAGAAAGAGGGTGACAGTGATATAGACAGAAAGAGGGTGACAGTGATATAGACAGAAAGAGGGTGACAGTGATATAGACAGAAAGGGGGTGACAGTGATGAAGACAGAAAGAGGGTGACAGTGATGAAGACAGAGAGAAAGTGACAGTGATGAAGATAGAAAGGGGTGCCAGTGATTAAAACAGAGAGAGGGTGACAGTGATGAAGATAGAAAGGGGTGCCAGTGATTAAAACAGAGAGAAAGTGACAGTGATGAAGATAGAGAGAAAGTGACAGTGATGAAGATAGAAAGGGGTGCCAGTGATTAAAACAGAGAGAGGGTGACAGTGATGAAGATAGAAAGAGGGTGACAGTGATGAAGATAGAGAGAGGGTGACAGTGATGAAGATAGAGAGGGGTGCAAGTGATTAAAACAGAAAGGGGGTGACAGTGATGAAGATAGAAAGAGGGTGACAGTGATGAAGACAGAGAGAAAGTGACAGTGATGAAGATAGAAAGGGGTGCCAGTGATTAAAACAGAGAGAGGGTGACAGTGATGAAGATAGAAAGAGGGTGACAGTGATGAAGACAGAGAGAAAGTGACAGTGATGAAGATAGAGAGGGGTACCATTGATTAAAACAGAGAGAGGGTGACAGTGATGAAGATAGAAAGAGGGTGACAGTGATGAAGACAGAGAGAAAGTGACAGTGATGAAGATAGAGAGGGGTACCATTGATTAAAACAGAGAGAGAGGGTGACAGTGATGAAGATAGAAAGGGGTGCCAGTGATTAAAACAGAGAGAGGGTGACAGTGATGAAGATAGAGAGGGGTGCCAGTGATTTAAACAGAAAGAGGGTGACAGTGATGAAGACAGAAAGAGGGTGACAGTGATGAAGACAGTGAGAGGGTGACAGTGATGAAGACAGAGAGAGGTGACACTGATAAAAGACAGAGAGAGGGTGATTGTGTTGAAGATAGAGAAAGGGTGGCAGTGACAGCAATGAAGTCAGAGAGATGGTGGCAACTTGTCAACATAATAAAATATATTGTGTCACTAATCAGTGAAGTGGAACAGTGATAGCTACAAGAGAAATGCATTAACAAAATCATGCATGGGTGGATGGATATTTTTTTTTGGGGTGGGGCGTGAGGGGAAGAGAGAATGTGCTCAATTGTGTATAAAGATATTTTTGATAAGTCATATTGAGCCATCATTAAGATATGTGAAATTTAATACTTGGAGACCCACGCTAATAAACAAAGTCATATGTTTTTGATGCAAGCATAGTCTGGACATACATGAAATTTACAATTAGAATTGCAGGAGTATATATATATATATTTATATGATTTATACACATACATAGACAATTTATTTTCATCTAAGTCAGTGGTTCTCAACCTTTCTAGTGCCGCGACCCCTTAATACTGTTTCTCATGTTGTGGCCACCCCCAAGCCACACAATTATTTTCGTTGCTACTTCATAGCTGTAAGGATATGTTTTCAGATGGTCTTAGGCGACCCCTGTAAAAGGGTCCCGCGACCCCCAAAGGGGTGGCGACCCACAGGTTGAGAACCGCTGATCTAAGTTATAAAAAATACAGACAAAACTATCAATTTTCAAGTGACAGAGATAATAATTGTGGCAACTAACAAGGTGAAAATCGATCAGAATATGGAACTCTCAAACACACAAAAAGACCCACTATAAAAATCGTGTATAGAGTGGCCTACTGATTGTTTTGTCTTGCCCCCATCCGTAATTAAGTGTATTTTAAAGAGGAAAAAAAAAGGGTGGGTGGGGGCGGGCAATCACATAAGAGAGCCATGTTATTTGTTGCCGTTGACTGGGATCCATGTTATATTTTATTTCTAAATGTCCTTTACAGAGGGTTTCCATTTTGTTTATTTAAAAAGACCCACTATAAAAATCGTGTATAGAGTGGCCTACTGATTGTTTTGTCTTGCCCCCATCCGTAATTAAGTGTATTTTAAAGAGGAAAAAAAAAGGGTGGGGGGGGGGCGGGCAATCACATAAGAGAGCCATTTTATTTGTTGCCGTTGACTGGGATCCATGTTATATTTTATTTCTAAATGTCCTTTACAGAGGGTTTCCATTTTGTTTATTCTTGGAAAAATCTGGGCTGTGATGGGCG
This sequence comes from Lymnaea stagnalis, assembly GCA_964033795.1. Lineage (NCBI taxonomy): Eukaryota > Metazoa > Mollusca > Gastropoda > Lymnaeidae > Lymnaea > Lymnaea stagnalis. The sequence goes on along the minus strand of CAXITT010000339.1, from coordinate 228,861 downwards.
CGGTGGTTTCCTCAGAAACTCAAATCCAGTAAGATTATTTCTAATTCAAATTCCTGTAAAGGGCCCTATATTCCTTGAACCCTTTCGGGGGTTTAAGATACCAGGTGTGTGGAATGGTCCTCATAGGACATAAACATAAGCATTAAATGGTAGACCCTACATAAATGTTGTCTGTACATTGATGCATTCCACAAAATGTGTTTGTTAGAACCAACATAATAGTGGGCATCGCAGATGAACTCAAAAGGTGATCTTTTTTTTTAAAACAGCTCACACAAAGCTCCTTTTCTAGACCTAGTACGGTGCCCATCAACATACTACTATGGCAGGAGCCTGTGCATGCTCATCTGATGGGGCAGATGTGGGAGGGCCGGGCTCAACTATTTCGGTCGATGTCGGGAGTGAGCACCCACTACACACAAGCAAGGGAATCCTACCTGAGCATTCGGCCCTCACTCGGCATGGGGGCCGTGCTGTGTTAGGAGATGCTGGCCGCGCCTTCCCAACTAAAGTACGTAGAAGCGTGCCACAAGGTAGCCAGGCTGATTCTGCTTTCAATAGCGTAACTGGTACCGGCATTCAGTTCCCTGGAATTTATCTTGTCACCCGACCTACCTGGCGTCTGTCGGTTAATAGCTGGAGGGTTTTGGAACAGTTGGGGGGGGGGGGGGAGGTTGATTACCAATAAGCCCAATGATGTGTCCGGATATTTCCTTGTCTAGAAATAAAATGATGCAGAGAGCAATGGAGAGCAAAGAAGGCAGTCTTGCAAAATAAAAGGAAGGAAAAGGGGGTGGGGGGTAGGCCTGCAGTATCCTGCGATACCACAGCTCTGCCTCTAACGAACACGTGACTTGGTCAAATATGTATGTTCTGAGTCAAGTGTACATTAATTAGTTAACATTTATTTGTCAGTATTTTAAAAAGAAAATAGGAAGAGGTAATTTTGGAGGGGAAATGTGTGGGGGTAGGTTGGGGGGGGGGCGCCGAAGAGAAACGTGGTGAAGTGAAGATGGGGGAAGAGTTTTGTGGGGAAGTGTAATGAGGGTCAAGTCCTACTGGAAAACCAAAATCAGTGACGTTGTAAATGGACGTGTCCTAGGACTACTAAATGAATGAACATAATACAAGGAGATTTCTAGCACTAACTTCACAGAATGTTCCTAATGTATTTCGATGATTCTTCTATGTAGCTGTTCCTATAAGTGTGAGACTCTGAAGTTAAGTTTATAAATCTTTGAGACAATTGAAACAGAGGATTCGTCAATGTCCTAGCGCTGATCTGAATATCGCTGGCTAGTTAGCGCTCGACTCACGTATTGTCTTATCATTACCGAATGACACCGGTGTGACGTAATGGTAACTGTATGACACGTATTGTCTTATCATTACCGAATGACACCGGTGTGACGTAATGGTAACTGTATGACACGTATTGTCTTATCATTACCGAATGACACCAGTGTGACGTCATTCTAACTCTATGACACGTATTGTCTTATCATTACCGAATGACACCAATGTGACGTCATTCTAACTCTATGACACGTATTGTCTTATCATTACCGAATGACACCAGTGTGACGTCATTCTAACTCTATGACAGCTCATCTAAAATGACACGTGCGTAACATGACCTTTGTTACACATTTTTAATGTTAATTTTAGGTTTGAAACGGGAACATAACCTTTTCATCCTTTTGTTACCGGGTTCGACCTAAAAAAAAATGCGTTTGACCCAGTGACTCTTGTTAAAAATACAAGCAGGCCTTACACGGAGAAACGGGACACATGACAGCGGAGGTTTCCTCTATTACCTCACCCCACTAGGTGACACATGACACAGGTTGCTCTATTATTTCACCCTACTAGGCGACACATACATGCAGTGTCCATTGTATGTTTAAGTCATCTGAGTGCTAGGCTAAGTCAAGAAGGCATCTTCAACACCGCCGTTATTATAACTATATCAGCTTGTATCAACCTTTAAAGCAATGGTTTATGCCTTAGTTAGACCAGTGCTTCTCACATTTGTTCACAGTGACGGACCAGTAGATATTATTCGGGTGTTACAAAGTCAATTACTGATAATTAAAAGTAAAGCCAGCGTGATTATGAAGTCAATTTCAGATGACTGAATTTATTTCGCGCTAGAAAATTATACTTGACGAAGTGTCTTTTGGGCCGTTCATAAAGTACGTCACGCCCAGGGGGAAAAAAAAGGGGGTGGGGGTATCAAAGTGTGTCAATTTGTAACATGGGGGAGAGAGTGAGAGGGGGTGGTTAAAAAGATCCTGACGTCATCACATTAATTTTTTTATCATACATTTAAACTATAAAATTGACTGTGATGGAGGTCTTCTGATAGAAAATGTCATTATGTTATTAAATATAATGTTTTAATTTAAATTTATTTATTTTCTTTTCATTTTTACATTTTTTTCCGGAAAGTGTGACGTACTTTAAAAAGGAAAAAAAAAAAGGGGGGGGGGAAGGGAGAAAAAAGTTGATTAAAAATTTTGAAGAGGGAGGGAAAAGGCAAAATATTTAAAAAAAAAAAAAAAAAAAATATAAAAAAAAAAAAAAAAAAAAAAAATAAAAAGAAAAAAAAAAAGGGGGGGGGGGCGGTGGAGCAGATGTTGTCTGAAATTTGTGACGTGGGAGGGAAAGGGCAAAATTATTCAAAATAAGAGTAACCCAGTTTTCAAAAAAAACAACAAAAAAACAACAATTTGTGTACCTAGGACAATGCAGATCCAACCGCTGTTTTGTGACGTGGTCACACACGCTTAATTTTTTATTTGTTTAAAAGTAATTTAAAAAAAACAGAAAATGGAAAACTAGGACCTGTGGTCAAGGAGGGGCGACCACCGTGTGAAGGCTGCGATTCTCCAAACTCACATTTGTGAGTGATCAACGCGGCGCCAAAAAGTGCGGCTCTGTGCACGCCTTCCAAACAATCGAAACCAACGTTCTGAGTCTACACCAGAGGCTCCCCGGAAACTAACTCTGTTCACTGTTCAAACGTTCGTAGCGTGTGGTGTGAGTCGTGTTTTTTTTTTTCAAAGTCTGGTGAAAAATAATAGGACTCTTCCATCGCCTCGTTCAGCAGTCTGCGGCTTATTTCTTGGGTTGGAGAAAAGTTGACCAGCAGCACTGAAACCATGTTCCGCCGAATACAACGCTTAGTTATCATTTTCCACAATGCAGGAGAATGCTTGGATATTGAATTGTGTAGCCAAAACTCTTGACATTTTAAAGCCGACTTAACTCTTCTTCAACAACAGCTATGCTAGCATTAATAACATAAACTGTCTCAGTTTCAATAACAAACTGTCTCAGTTTCAATAATATAAACTGTCTCAGTTTCAATAACAAACTTTCTCAGTTTCAATAAAATAAACTGTCTCAGCTTCAATAATATAAACTGTTTCAGTTTCAATTACATAAACTGTCTCAGTTTCAATTACATAAACTGTCTCAGTTTCAATTACATAAACTGTCTCAGTTTGAATAACAAACTGTTTCAGTTTCAATTACATGAACTTTCTCAGTTTCAATTACATGAACTGTCTCAGTTTCAATTACATAAACTGTCTCAGTTTCAATAACAAACTGTCTCAGTTTCAATAACATAAACTGTCTCAGTTTCAATAACATAAACTGTCTCAGCTTCAATAACATAAACTGTCTCAGTTTCAATAACATAAAATGTTTCAGTTTCAATAACATAAACTGTCTCAGTTTCAATTACATAAACTATCTCAGTATCAACAACACCAACTGTCTCAGTATCAACAACACCAACTGTCTCGGTATCAACACCACCAACTGTCTCGGTATCAACAACACCAACTGTCTCGGTATCAACAACACCAACTGTTTCGGGATCAACAACACCAACTGTCTCGGTATCAACACCACCAACTGTCTCGTATCAACAACACCAACTATCTCAGTATCAAAAACACCAACTGTCTCAGTATAAAAAACACGAACTGTTTCAGTATCAACAACACCAACTGTCTCGGTATCAACAACAGCAACAGTCTCAGTATCAACACCACCAAATGTCTCGGTATCAACAACACCAACTGTCTCGGTATCAACACCACTAACTGTCTCAGTATCAACAACACCAAATGTCTCGGTATCAACAACACCAACTGTCTCAGTATCAACAACACCAACTGTCTCGGTATCAACAACACCAACTGTCTCGGTATCAACAACAGCAACTGTCTCGGTATCAACACCACTAACTGTCTCAGTATCAACACCACCAAATGTCTCGGTATCAACAACACCAACTGTCTCAGTATCAACAACACCAACTGTCTCGGTATCAATAACACCAACTGTCTCGGTATCAACACCACCAACTGTCTCAGTATCAACAACACCAACTGTCTCAGTATCAACAACACCAACTGTCTCGGTATCAACAACACCAACTGTCTCAGTATCAACAACACCAACTGTCTCGGTATCAACAACACCAACTGTCTCGGTATCAACAACTCCAACTGTCCCGGTATCCGAAAATGGATTTATCATCTAATCTGGCATATCTTTATCATTCAATCTGACATACCCATCACACGTAGATTCGAATCACTCAAGACATATTTTTATCTAGTATTTTCAAAAGGTAACTAAATACTCCAAGATCACTTTCTGGTATCCCATCTTTCTCTTCTAGCTCAAGCAGGCTGGAGAATTTTGAATAACTCATGACGGCCAATATTGCGTTTGAACAGAATTAATTTAGATACAATTGTTGCTATCATTCATTTGGTAATACGATAAGTCTCATTTCCCTAAGATAAGTCTCATTTCCCTAAGATAAGTCTCATTTCCCTGCAACTGTAAAATTACTTCGTTGAATTAGGCAACTATTTCTGATAAATAAGCAGTGTCGTTCTTTTTATGTCCTTAAGGTTAGAACTTCGAGAACTACATATGTCTTTTAAAAAATTCCACTACAGTATCTAATAAATAAGTCTTAGAAGCGATTCAAACACGAATTCTTAGAAGCGATTGATAGCCAACGAACTTCAGTATGAAGGAACAAACCTTCAAAATCATCATCGTATTCGGCCCAGGGCTTCTTAAACAGTCGATCGCTGAGAGCGCGTGCTTCTGCTGGTGCGGGCGTTCTCTGAGATTTTTAGCCAACTAGATGTTGGCGATGAATGACACACTAAATGTATAGTTGGCAACAAAGACACAGGAGCGAACAGTCATTGATTGTGCTCGATCAGCAGTAACCAGCCATTGAGTGTGTCCGTCCATCAGTTGAAACTAGCCATTATGTGTGTCCATCAGTTGTAACTAGTCATTGAAGGTGCTACATCAGTTGCAGTAGCAAGTATATTATTAGCGGAATTTCCTTTTCATTGAAGAACTGAAGAAATATTGACCATATTCTCTACCATTGTCTTTATTACATTGTGTTGTGTACATTACATCGAAAGTGGTCAATGCCATTATGGGCATAATACGAGACATAAGTCACATGGGGGTCCTTCAATGGATCCCTGGACTCGCGGGATTGCACCTAAAATGAAATAGCTGACTTTCTAGCAGGGCAAGGCTCCACTCAGCCACAACCAATCCGACCGATGACCCAAACGGGGGTCAGGTTACACATGTTTGATATATCATACTCGAGAGGATTGTCTAAAGGGCTGGGAAAACGAAGAGGCGGCCCGAAAGCTTTACTGGAACTTGAGAACATAACGCTGTCCAACATGAAGCTATTTAAATAGACTAAATTCTCTTAGGGACCCGAGTTGTTATCCCTTTGGGCAGACTCCAGAGACAGTAGTGCACTTACTGGCCGAGATCCCGACACAACTGAAGAGTGGTGGGGCTGGAAACACTCCAGAAATCCACGTCGAAAGTCTAATTTATGTTATGGCGACGCCCAACAGATGCGGCACACCCAACAGATGCGGCACGCCTAGTAATGTACTTGCCGGGGCAATTAAAAGCTTTAGCCCAGCCCCAAAAAGAGAATGAACATCGTGTGATGAAGTTTGCCAAACAGAGCTCAGAATTCCACAATTGCTTTTAGTGTCAGCTATTCGCCGATTGTATGGGCATTTCCAGATTTAGCAAACAATCAGGAAAGAATGTACGCTAACCATCAGTGCTTTATTGAGAAGCAAGCGTCGCCAGCGTGTGTCTCATTTAAAGTTTGTCACAAAGGGAATGAAAATATATTAAGTTCTGATTTGCCTTGTCAGGATGCGACTTCTTCAACTGTCTAATCAGCTTGGAAGGCTCCATTGCCTAATTTCTAAAATAGCTTTTCCCATGTCGGAAGGTTATCCGTCCAGGGCAGAACTTCTTTTCTTTATATGGAAAGGGGGGG
>CAXITT010000339.1:196338-222208 GCA_964033795.1 Lymnaea stagnalis | reverse complement strand
GCCCCCCCCCCCCCGGGAAATTTTCTGAAATAATCAGTTAGTCACATTGGCTTGTTGGCTAAGATCCATATCTAAGATAGTGCAAACTGAATCGTCTACAAATTTCTCTCTATTGCTACCCTCTTAATTCTCAACGTTATTTAATACTAATTAAAAAAACAACAAATCCATTATAATCAAATGGGTGTTTAAAAGAGTGTAGGCATGTGTATCATTAAGATCACTAAAGCTTGAAATTAAATCAATCAACTAAGGGATTAAATCGGCATGACGTGACATCAAATACTATAACCGCCCAATTTTAGAAGCACCGGTACGGTACTCATTCACCAGATGCTACGAAATGATATTACATCAATAAAATATTATAAAAAAAAAAAAACTTTGTTCTGAAAGTATGACAACCATACTTAATTGCACATTTTATATGGACATAATCAACAGCAACACATTTAAGTTAAAATCATTGTCTCAAAATAATCATTTTTTTATTATTATCATTTCTTTTTCTTTAAAAAAAACAACAAAAAAACGGCTTAGTTTAAAAAAAAATTTTTGATGTAAAGAACAAGTGAAATATTTTGAGCTGAATGAGTTTCCATAAAATTCAAACTAAAACAAGATGGCACACATGCACTTCTATTATTGCATCTCTTATAATACCATTGTCACTTAGACATCAGAACCAATAATGTTCATGAAAACTTAAACATATATTAATAATATTTTACCACCCTCCCCCTTTTGAAAATGACCGGTCTACTCTTACATCTCAACATTCATTAATTGTTTACCTCTGCTGGGGACAGCCTGTCCTGGAATAGCAGAACAAGTAGGGCCAAAGCCACTAACTTCCCATAAAGAACTCAAGGTAATCAATAATGCCCTATAACAGCGGTTCTTAACCTGTGGGTCACTACCCCTTTCACAGGGTTTGCCTAAGACCATCGGAAAACACATATACTATACAGTTATGAAGTAGCAACAAAAATAATTCAAAGGTTGGGGGTCGCCACAACATGAGGAACTGTATTAAAGGGTCCCAGCATTGGGAAGGTTGAGAACCACTGCCCTATAACATACAGAACCCCCTTTGACAAACCACGATGGGCAATATGTTAAGCAGTGCTTTGCAACCGCGATGGGCAATACATTAAGACAGTGGTTCCCAACCTGTTCTCCCATGAGGACTAAGGCTCCAAGTGCACTTCTCAGGGGCTCTGCGGTTGCTTTAGGAAATAAAATAAATCAAAACTGAATGAAATTTGTAAGACATAGGGTAGACCTAGGGTTGACCTAAGGGGATCCTCCGTAGAAATTGAAGTGTTCCACCAGTCAAAAAAGATTTATCACCGTTGGGAAGCACTGCAGAAAAAAGACCACCTGAACTTTTCATTTTTACTGATTTACTTTATTCCTTATTTTTAATACTTATTTTAAATGGTCACTTGCTGCCCTATTACTTTTCATTAACCCTATTTAGTTTTTTTTGCAAACTTTTTTTTTTTGGATAAAAAATTTTTTGGCATACAATCACTACAATAAAATTATAAGTCTTTATTAGAAATTTCAATTACTTTATGAAATGCTGCCATTTCAGTCGTTTGATAATCAGCTATTGTTCACCATGAACCTATTGCAATGTCAGTTTCTACCACCATTAAGATTCTTTGATTGATCCAAACAAATGGACATTTTTTGTTCCATTGTGAATGTTCATTTTCAGCTTAATAGGATAATAATAGAACAGCCACAAGAAAAAATTTTCTGATAAAATGAACAATTTAAACCAGGGCTATTTCAATGTCTCCGGCAAATTCAAGTAATTAGGTTACATATATACCTAACAAAACAACAATTTTACTTTTTATTTGAGCAATTAACTTTGAAGTTAAACATTTCCTTTCCTGGTTATCAAATTTGGACACTTGTCAATCAATCACTTAAAATAAAAACCAGCATCCATCACCATATTACTATCATCTGATGAAATCAGCACTGTCCCAAATTAGTTAGCAAATATATCATTATATCTACAGTTTTAAAAAGTTCTTCTCACACGAAGACTCAGACAAATAGATTGTGAGCAATACTTGTAGACTTAGTGAGAGAATAAGGAAAAATTGAACAACCTTTGGATTTGTCAATATATCTGTTGCTTTCACATCTTTAACAGCCTTGATAATTCAATGAATATCTCAATTCAAATAACTCAACACTGAGTGTGGTCATTGGTCAATATCGGAATGGACAGCAGTAACTCTTTCTCAGTGCCCTATTGTTTAAACAGCATAATAAAATATGCTACTTCCTTGATGGCACTTGCTCTGATCTGGAGTTCAGAATAACAGGATAAAAACAATCAGTAACTCATCAACAGCCCTCTTTGTTTTTTTCATTTATTCTTCTTCTTCTTCTATATCTTAAGAGCCCACGATCAATATATTGATCATTTTGGCTCCTATGCATGTAGATGGGATTTTCAATGTTTCTGTGCCTGGTGTTGATGAGGAAATGTCACTGATTTCACTTTGTGAGGGAATCATGCACTTGGGGTTTGAAGGCTTGAGGCAATAGACACAAAGAAGATGTGTCTATCACAAATTGATGGCTCATCTGTCATTCTCCTCTGGAATCTCAATATTCTCTATAATGTTGGTTTGTATGGGTCTGATTTAAAAATGCTTATTCTGTTGCCTGGTTTACTAAATGACTTTGCATCTGGTGCAGTAAAAGTCTTAAGCTTGGTTATCACAAATTTAGAAACATCATCTGCAGAATTTAAAGTAACGCCTCTACATAAAAGGCAGTTTAATTTCTGAAAGCAAGTACATTATCTGACTGCAGTATTATCTCACTATTCTGCGTCATCTTGAAGAGCAACACTTTGATTGCTGGCGAATGTCTCCTATTGTTTGCCTTGTCAAACACTGAATGGCCTGTACCTTTGTTCTAAGAGAAGAACATCGTTTTTTGCAAATTGATCAGCAACGGGTATTTCCCAAAAAGAAGCATCACATAAAATGTTGAAACTGTTATTCTAATTTTAACCACCATCACATTGACAGTATCATGGTTGGAGTCATTTTCAGTTTCCACATCTGCTTCCAAGTCATGAATTTCCACTCCCTGTATTTCTCAGTCCATTTCTACCATTTCCTCCACTGTGTGATTTTGTGATGGATGCAAGCTGTTAGCTTTTCCTTTGAATGCAAAGATAAATAAGGCTTGAGTATTAGCCTTGACTTGCATTACATTTTGTTTAAAGTGAGGGAGAGTTGTGCAATTCATCAGCCTCACAGTCTCGTCCTTTCCCAGTTTGATCCAATGGCAAGACTTGGTCAAGACGACTGGTAAATAGGCTAGGATGCAGTGGATGACCAGCAATGTTTCTTGTGTCTCACTGTGCTCTTTATGTCTTTATGCAGGAGCTGCCGGAATTTTTATTGTGTCAATTTCATACTCCTTCTCTGGGTTTGAATTCAGAGTTTGCATTCTTAGATGGGTTGCCATCCAAGGATAACAAGTCCCGTCCCATCCTACTGTAAAGTGCTTAAACACAACTTTTGATATACCATGTCCTTACTTGGTTTAATTTGTTTTTAAGATGATCTGTTATAAAATCCACCCAAACAAGCTCTGTATTCTTAACATTTTTCCATTTTGGTGTCACTCCTGTGAGGGTTCACCTGGTGCTGCCCCCACACCCCTAGTGACGCTACTGCTAAGACATAATATACAGTGGAACCCCGCTATAATGCGAGGATCTGGGTGCATAAAATCGGATCCCGTTAAAAGCGGCGTTCGTTAATGCGCGGTTTTACAATATTTAACTTTTTTCGTTTATACATGTACAATGATCAAAAGTCTGCTTATCATCAGATGAATATCAACTGGAATGCATTAATTAAGATATATTCAAAATAATCGATGGCTAATATATTTATAGGTTATTACAGTGCATTAAAAACATTTACCAATTTTTATTTGTTTGAACGATAATACAGATTGACCGATAATACCAGACTATCACTATATCATGAAAAGTGTATCAACACCGTATGCTACCGTGCCGTCGTGGCATGCAGTTCATCCATAATGGATGTAATTTCATTGAAAATCGTACAGATTTAAAATACTCAATAATTTTGTAATAGTCTGAATTCGTCTTGCAAAATATAGAATGAACAAAATATTGAAACCATTTACTTGCCGTCTGATATCGTACGGTCATTGCATGCAGCTACAGTGTACTTGCCGTGTCTGATATCGTACGGTCATTGCATGCAGCTACATGCATTTCCTGGTCTACATACGGTGTCTGTACAAATTTCATACCGCTAAAATTTTATCATATGCGACAACTGCAAGAATAATTAACAATCAACGCATGATTTCAGCGTGCAAATTACTTTTTTTTCAGACTTTGTAAACATCAAAAGAAACATGTGAAAACTACTAAATTAATCGTTGCGCAAAGTGCAAAGTCAGTGCGGTTCCAAATTTTCAAAGAACTTAGGCCTGATGGAGTAAATGAATTTCAAATTTCGGGAGCCAGGATACGACCGCGTTATATCCGAATTCGCGTTATGGCAGGGCGCATTAAAGCGGGGTTCCACTGTAATTGGTTGCCAAGGCATGGCTTAAAGCCTACTTTCATGAAGTGAAATTCAGCGATTGGACAGATAACTTGAACTCTAGGAAGCTTTTAATAAAATATCATTATACAATAAAACTGACCCTTGGCAGAAGCTTAATAAAAAAAAATAATTAAATACCTATTTAAATGCAGCTGCAATAGTGGTTAATTTCATTACCCGGTTAAAAGTCATTATAAACTATTCAACAAATGCATTATCAATTACCTTGATTTGTTCATCTTCTCCAACTGCACATGACAGGTCTGTTTCTTCAAACCCTGAAGGGTTCATTCTCTGTTCCAAAACATTTCCAGATGAGCTGCCTGGAGGAGGGTCTGGGGAGTTCAGACAAGTCTGAATTAAAGCCTTCCCACTTTCACTAGTGATCATTGGCTGAAGTTTACGTGTGGCAAATGTGTAGACATGTCCAGTTTCACTGGCTACTAGTAACATTACTTGAGTACCTGTTAAAGTTGACAGTTCATAGGCCTGAAACATGAGCATGATTTATCAATTAAAAAGCAATTTTGTTACAGACCGTCGATTTTGAATATTTGGAATCACATAAATCATAATGCATCTGGATAAACTAAAAATAATAACAAGGTGTTATATAATCAATTGTCTAGGATCCCACCCTTACATAAAGTATAGTTTTAAATGACTTTAAATTAAATTTGAGTGAATCACCTATCTCTGAGTAGTTTGAGGAAAGTTAAAAATGACATTTTTATTTTAAGTTGAAATGGTTACCGGTATTTCATTATATTATTAATACTATGAAAGTGAATATTTATATACCATTAAAATTAGGTCAATATATTAATCAAATTGGACTCATGGGTCATTATAATATCATAGACAGAAAAAATTAATTCTTTTGAGCCATGGCCATAGTATTTAACTAATTTATTAATCCTATGCAAATGACATCTATTACACTACTAAATAACTAAATCAAAAGGACTAGACTATAAGTCAGTATATTTTCTAGTCTATATTATAAACTATATATAAAAACTAAATTGACTATAATATAAAATGACTGATAATTAAGTAGTAATAGTAATAGTAAATAGTAATGATTCCAAAAATAAAAATAAATTTGTTAATTAGTAACTGGTTAAGGAAAGTTCAGTCCCAAGGAAAGGGTTTCAAGATTATCATCACAAGCATCAATTAATACATTTACATTGCTAATAAATAACTACAAGAATACTACTAGGACTTATATGAATATGAAGGCTACTTTTTTGTTGGGTTTGTTAATATTAGTATTATTGTTGTTCAATTGAACAGCGCGCTTATTAATACAAGTACGGTAAACGAGATTTTTATGTTTTATTCACAATTGAGAGCTTCTTTTGCGAATAGATATCATTTCGCAGACATTAATACTATATCAAAAGAGAGATGTTTATATTGGAAATCTATCAAAATGTATTTTCATTGATGATTGAATGTTATAATTTATATCATTTAATTGGCATTAATATAAGCATAATCGTCATAAAGAAAAAAAAATTAATAAAACAGGATGTAAGTAGCGGGTGGCCTAGTTAAAAATAAACAGGGCAGCTCAACAAGTGTAAATACTAATCAATAAATACTATAGATGGTTAATATTCGATATGGCAAATGAGTATACATTACCTTTTTCATTATTCCAGTTTTTCGCTTACTGAATGTAGTGTAACGTCTTAATTTATTTTCAATAAACTCCATTTTAATTTTGACTCTTCCTTTTGTCTTTTTCCCTGGCTTGAGGCCCGAATTAGTAGCATTTTGTTGTATTCCATGTCCTTGCTGAAAAGTAGCAATATCTGAATCTGATTCATCATCTTCTAAGCTTGGGTCTTCCTCCTCAAATATAAAGTTATCTGGGGCTGCTAAATTGCTGGATACGTAAATGTTGTTATTTGCACTACCATTCATTGTTGATACACCACCGGTATTCACATTCGACAAAGATAGGCCAGTTTGGGTTTGATTTTGCATGTTCTCCAAAAGGAAACAAGTTTACTAACAACCTTATTCCGTAGCCGTCACCATAACGGGAAAAGTGTCCATTAATGAGCATTAAATTATTCCGCGAAATTAAGAGTTCTTTGATGAAAAAAATGTTAGATAATCTTATAATTTTCAATATATCATTTTGAACCATTAAAATTAATTATTAATTTAAAAATAAAAGATTTTAAAGTAGTTCTCTCTATAGGTTAAAGAACGAGAAAATTGTGTGCGGATTAATATTTCACGCTAATACCTATACATGGTAAAGGCCATTTTGGGCATTTAGTTCCTTTCCATATAAGGATTCGGCATCCAAATATGGCCAGTATGCTCAAATAGGGAATTATAGATTTTTAGTTTATTGATAAGATCGTGCAACAGTTTTGTTATGAAAATTGATTGCAGAATGTGCAGGTCTAGTGGTAATGCTATTGTGATAATTAATTGTAATCACGAACAAAAAGGCAATTTAAGATGTATATTATACACCCGGTATATAAAAAAAAGACTTTCTATCAAATAAAGACAAGTTAAAAGGGACCAAAAAGTAGAAAATAACTTACAATTTCTTAAAATGCATTACGCATTACTCAAAAAACGACTGCGCTGAAGTGTAAAAGAGCACCATACGTAGCCAAATGTTTCGAATTGAATGTAGACGAAACTTACAATTTTAAAATATTAATTAACTTTTAAAAATGGTTTCTACACATACTGTCTTTGAGTGATTAAATTATTTACTAACTATAGTGCGCTTGAACTCCCATTTTAGTATTAAAATTGTAATCTTAAAATTTAATATCGAAAAATGTAAAATTATCTACATTTTTAAACATGGAAAATCCGGGTTAAGTGACTTTTAACACTTTACCTAGGCACAAAACTAATATAAAAGTAGATCTGCGCTCAGCGACCCCCCCCCCCCCCCCNCGTTCAATCAATGAAGAGGGCGCGGTCTACCACAATAATTTGAGAGACACTGTCAACCCCCACCCCCAAACAGTTGATCCAGGATTCTATTCCAGCCGTTCAACAATAAACACCGAACGAAAAATCTTAACATTTCAACTGTGAAAAAAAAAAAAAAAAATACACGAAAAATAAATAACGCTTCATCCACGCACAATTTGAAAATGCGAGTTGAGAGAAAATTTTTAAAAATCACAGTCAGAGTTTGTACTCTAGATTCATAGCGAACATTTTAAAGCTAAAATTAAGACTAAATAATATATTAATTATGTTTAAGTATTTTGTATACATATATATATATATGCATACCACCAGACCTAATTTTAAATATGATACATTTAAAAGTATGTTGTTTCATTTTCGTTTTAAAAAATAGTATAATCATGGGTTCAAATAGTCTAAATTTTGCCTTAAATAAATTGAATCATTTTCGTTTATTGTCGATTACTCCAGGGCAAGCAGAGGCACAATTTAACTCAAATATAAATAATAATTCTAAACTAATTCTAATTAATACACATATTTAGGCCTATCACATAAACTGGTGTCGGAATGTTGGTGGGAGAGGCACATTTCTGCTTGCTCGTTTTATTTGTTTGGAAGAAATGATTTTTTTTTTTTTTTTTTTTACGAATTAACGTAAAGAAGGATGAATTCAAGAAATAATTCGTGTACTTGTAAGTAACTGCGAAAAGTATGCCCATCGAAAGAATCGTGGTTTTGTTTTTTTAGGCCTATCACATAAACTGGTGTCGGAATGTTGGTGGGAGAGGCACATTTCTGCTTGCTCGTTTTATTTGTTTGGAAGAAATGATTTTTTTTTTTTTTTTTTACGAATTAACGTAAAGAAGGATGAATTCAAGAAATAATTCGTGTACTTGTAAGTAACTGCGAAAAGTATGCCCATCGAAAGAATCGTGGTTTTGTTTTTGTGTAAATTAAACTTAAATCAGATGTAGGAGTCTGCCAATTTCATCTTGAGTTTTGTTAAAGCGTATTTAAACTGATTTTGCTTTTTTTTTTCTCCTTTAAAAATAGTACAGTGTTTAGTTTGTTCATGATTGAAAATGTAATCGTAGTGATAATTAAGGATATTAAAAATTAAGAGCAACAAATAGTTCCGTATGCATAGGATGTGGGTGTGGAGTGGGCGGTATTCCCCGGGCGGTACATTTTTCTTTACATGGTGGGGTGGCAGAGCTTTTTTCGTTGGAGGGGTTGCAAAAACCTTGTCCCGCCCCGGGCGGAATTAACCCTAGCAACACCACTGGCTACAAATAAATGACATCATTACCAATTTCAATTACCTATTTGAAGAAAAGTAGGTTAAAGGGCAGTAACAGTTATTTTATTCTTTCGTGAACTCTTCTTCACCGAGTCACTGTTTAATGTTTGTGTTAATTAACAGCTGGTGGGCGAGAGAAATAGCTCGTTGCTGTTGGTAAACTCAAGTGGTAATCTGGGTTGTAGAAATTGAAGAGGGGAACGTTACTATTCGTTGCAAGTGCATTATTCTTTTTTCCTCGACATGGCATCTGATTCATGTGGTAACGATGCACAATCTGGGAAGAGCTGCACCAAAAAGCTTATTAATAAGGTGCTTGTGACTAGTGACTGATATTGACAGTCAATATTGATATACTTAGACTACGTCTAAATATAGATTTTATAGTCTATAGTTCATAAATATCATATTCATATCATTATAGTTACTACCTATTAATTTTAACACCAAATATTTAATATTTTATTAAGTTTATTAAGCCAAACTAAGTGTTAAGCACACGACCTATCAGTAACAATAACACTGATAACACATCATATATGAATTTGACAAGATTATATGACAAGACAAAACAACTGCACTTATTAAGTGACTTAACTGTAACTGTTACTACTCCCGCAGTGGTTCTCAAAAAGGATGATACCTCCCTGGGGTAAGGGGTATTACCCAGCATGTGGGATTTTAAATTGTGGGTCAAGTTAACAGGGCTAACATTCAATATTCAATGGAAAAGGGTAAATTGTCCATTCAAATTTATTCATGACCCAATTTATATTGTAAACAGCCTTATTTTTTTGGTGCCAATAACATTAATGTAAGTGTCTTAAGTTGCTAAAAAAAGTATTTAAATTTAAAACATTTATAGCTTACCGAAAGGTCAGTGACAGAAAAAATAAATGAAGGTTCACTTCTTTGGGTAAATTGTAGGATCGTCATAGTAAGATATATATTGTACTTAATTGATGATAAAAGTAATTTAATATTAGTTTGTGAGGTACAATGCAAAAAAAAAAACCAGATCACCTCAGACCCAAATGTTAAATGGCCACAAAAGTTTTTGCATATTTTTTTATATGCAAAGAAATTTGCTCGGACGAGTATCAAAGTACCAAGTGGGGAGTTAAAATGATTTGTCTTGGGGTTTGGGGAGAGATGAATTCTGAAACTGGTGAATTAATAATCCAACCTGATGACTATTAAAAAACAAGCATCACTTCACCAAGACTATTCATCTTCTTAGCCGTTCTCACTCCCATTGGAGCATAGGCCACCCACAATACTTTTCCATCTCTCCCTGTCCTGGGCTATATTTGCTATTCAGCCCAGCGTTTCTTCACTCTCTTCACCTCGGTCTGTACTCCCCTCTTCCATACTGCTCTTGGTCTTACTTGTTTTGTCTTCCCCTCCTCCAACATTGTTCTAACATTCCAGGTGCCAATCCTGGAACTTTTCCTCAGCGTCAGACAAGTCAGCTCCCTTATGGGTTTGGCTAACCTGCATCATTATCCTTTTATAAGGACTGGCCCTTGCTGGGGGTGGCAAACACTTATTGGTTGTGGATGTTTTCGAAGCGGTAGTTGATTTTCTTGCAATGAATGGGTTGCTAGCCCATTGCAAAGCAAGATACAATAAGTCGCCTTTACGACAAGCTTGCTTGGCTGTGACTTATTCTACTCCTATATTAGGTCCCGTCAGTTGCACCATCCATCATAGCAATAATAAAAATTGAGAGGTGAAGACATAAGTTACTTAATTGAATTAATAATTAAATGTAATAAAATAAATTGTATTGTATTAAATTGGATTGAAAGTTCACTCATGGTATTCTTCATTTTTGTAGCTACATTAGATCGTGTCACATTGCTTTGAGGATCATGCAAATTAATATCCTGAATATTAGGGGATTGTGTCCTCCTTGGTTCTCACCAGTTTTTTTTCTAAACAGCTGTGGCACTGGTCAGTGCTTCTGTTTATAAAGTATTGATACAATTTTTGCCTCTCCTGAACAATGGCCGATTTCAGTCGCTAATTTATGACGAAGGTAAGCATTTTGTTGGAATGCACCCCCAGAAGCATCATCTACACGGTTTATTTGGGGACCATATGACTGGTTTGATGAAGGTTACATTCTCCCATTGAAGGATGGTTGCTGTATGGGAAGGAGCTCCGTCTGGTTGCAATGTTCAGTTGTGACGATTACATCTTGATCAAATATTCAAAAGTACTCCTTGACTTAAGATGGGTTGACAATAAGACTCACTGTTCACTTTGGCTCCAGGTTCCACAAATAATCCACTGGTTTTTCCTATCAGGACCACAGACCGAAACCATGATGTCACAACCAAAATGCTCATGTTAGAGTATTAGTCTCGTTGCTGGAACTTAAAAAAAATTTCTATGCTTCAGAAAAAATATGATCATTTTGAGAATTAATGGGTTTGGCAAAAGGGTGCTTTTATTCTGTAGATATATTGCTTTGTAAACTTCTCTTGTTTGGAAACTTATCTAGTAACTATTGACTCTGTTGCTGGCATTTTGATTTACAGTATATACTGCCTTATTATGCGTTTGTACATTTGAAGTTGATGTTTTGCTTTACAATATGTTCCACTGCTCTTCATGATTTGCCAGTTGCTCATTCAATTTCTTGTGGAGTATTGTGATCGCGAGGATCATCATCCTGGCTGCAAATCAGCTCACTCACACACTGAATGTTCTGCACTGTTCTGAATAAGGTTGGCCACTTCCTGGGATTCGTGCTATTGTACCATCTGCTTTAATATTGTTAACAAAGTTCAAGTCGATTAAGACTTGTTTGTCTCCATGCTTTATCAGGAAACACTTTGTCTCCATGCTTTATCTGGAAACACTTTAGTCATTTGTCCAGCTCACAATGTTTTTCAATTCACAATTTTTAAATGAGAATACAATATTCTGCTGCTATTGTTCCCATTTTATAAAAACACTGAAAAAAAAATTAAAATAAATTCAAAGTAGAGATGTCATGTGTACAGTTAGTAAGTAATTTTTGTATTACTAATATTCATAGTGAACTCCAGAATTAAACACCATTGCCATGACTGGTATGACCTGCAGAAAGAATTTACCAAGTCCAAGGTCTGAGGAGGGTGGGGGGTAGGCTTCCACCACTCAGAGGTGGGATAGGCATCCCTGGTTAGGAGGGAAGGCAGAGGGAACTGGGGATTATTTTATGCCCCAAAGGGTGCCATATCCAGAAAAAGTTTGAGAATCACGGAGAAAGACTAGCAACCCCTTTTCAATCACCATTTTCATTTGGCCTCTCTGTGAAGCTTTTGTTAATTTTCATTGCTGCCCACAAAGTACATATCGGTACTCTACTTACATTTAGACGATTCATTTTATTACTATGTTAACTTGGTTCAATTTTAATGACATCATCCACATCATGGCTGACATTAACAATACTAAAGAAAGAGAGAGAGAGATCAACAGCAACAATGTTTAGGAAGCTCCATAAACACACTAAAAACAAATCTCATTATGTTTCTACTTAAGAATCACGGAGATTTTTGATGCCTTACTGGTAATGAAACAACATATTTAGATGAGCTTACCTCATATTAAGGGTGATTCTTGAGGCCCCATTTCAATGTTACTAAGTTTTAAAATAGTCCCTAAGCCAACAAGTCTTTTTATTCTCTCTTACAGATCTGTTAATCCCAGGGTTAGGGGAAATAGGTCACAGAGAGACTGGAGTGCTTTGGTTTCTATTGTAGGTCTCATAGGAGGACTTTTTTTAATGATCAGTTCATCAGGAATTAATCCTTGCTACAGTTGTAAATCCTCACAATTTCACAGTGTTTCACAAAAATGGTGGGTAGCTTCTGGGATTTTAAATCGACTCTCTTTATAAACTCAGTTCCCCTTTGTGATCTTCCAAACATTCCTTGTGACTGTTGAACACACATTCTGGCTTTGGCCTGTTTCTTAGCTGCATGAGGGTTTCATACTTGTCTTGACGATTTCTTGAAGTTTTCATCAGCATATGCTTGATAATTTGTACAGCTTATTCAGCTTTCATATTCACCCTGTTGTGTCACCGCCTTGATTTTAAGTGCTTGAACTTCAGTTTGATTAATAAAACAGCTGGTCCCTCCTAATTAAAATTAAGATACCGGTAATTAAATATAAAAGCTTGGAAAGGAATGTGAAAAATTAGTTGCTTTTAGAAGATAATTTCATTGGTGAAAATTTGTTTTGTTTTAGGTTCTTGATTGTGAACGTGAGTGCAATGAAGGACTAGTGGCGGTTAATCCTGGAATCAGTCTTGTAGAAGGACAAACTGTTGTTGTGCGCACTGATGTCAGAGATGTTGTGTCAAGAGGAAAAGTTGTGCTAATTAGTGGCGGTGGATCAGGACACGAGCCTGGTCATGCTGGTAGTAACATTATAGTTTTGCTTTATATCATAATAACTCTTAAGAAGAATAAAATAAATTTGGTAGTATCATAGATATATTTGATCAAATAGTTAAATTTTTTGGGTACCATCATTTATTCTTTGACGGATAAAAATTATCTTTAAACCTTTCTATTTACTGTGAGTAAATTTTTAAAAAAACTTTGTTAATTTTACCACATTGCTCAATAGTGTCTTAAGTTTCATTAACCAATATGGAGTATATGAAAATATGTTGACTTGAAATTAGTTTGAAGCACATTTGAATTGCAAAACTTTTCCTAGTTTTTCAATTTTGCATGTTTAACTATTTCTTTCTACTAAGGTAAAGTCTCATATTTCTTTTCAATATTGTACAGTATTATATTTCTTTTCACTAGTGTACAGTCTGATATTTTTTTCCTTTGCTTCAGGCTATGTTGGAAAGGGAGGTTTGACAGCTTGTGCCTGCGGATCTGTGTTTACATCCCCTCCACCTGGATGTATTATGGCAGCCATCAATGCAGCATGCCAGCAACACAAAGGTGTCTTTTTTTAGATAATATACAAAAACAAATAAATTATTGTTGGGAATTATTTAAGATGTTTATGATATACCAGTTTAACATATTGACAATTTGCTGACCAAAAATAATATAAATGAAGAACAACATAATAAACCATAAGCTTTTTAACAATGCAAAATCCTTTTTTTTTAATTTTGGTCTGTTTAAAAAAAATAATTAAAATCAATATACATCATTCATTGAATTATTTATTTACATTTACTTTATTCAAAACATTTCAAATTTTTCTCCTTTGTGCTACTTCTAAGAAACCTATAACTTAATGAAATATGAGACACACACAAAAATACCATTTCTCTTGGTAGGTTCAAAATTAAAATAATTTTATTGCTACCATAAGAACCACAAAAAAGGAAAATTTAACATTGCTGATGCCTAGATTTAGATTTTATTTTGGTCAACCAAACACTCAGGCTGCCAGGTACTGATGATAGTTACCAATTATACTGGTGATCGCCTCAACTTTGGTATAGCATGTGAAAGGGCGAGAGTTAAGGGCCATAAAACAGAAATGGTTGTGGTTGGTGAAGACTGTGCTTTAGATTCTGTGGATCATTCTGCAGGAAGGAGAGGGCTAGCAGGAACAATGTTTATTCATAAGGTATTTGTTAATCATAACTATCTTATAAAAACAAATTTGTTTACTCAATGAAAATTCAATTTTAAAACCAATTTCCATGAAAGTTAATTTACTTTCTTCATAAAATCCCATTTAATTTAAAAGTAAGTACCGTAACACCTTACTGTTAAACTTAAAATAACTTAGGAGACAATGTAGTTTATTTAAAAATTAGATTGCAGGTGCAATGGCAGAGCAAGGCCAGAGCTTAGAAGAAATGGTCTCATCTCTAAATGTGATTAAAATGAAAATGGGTGAGAATTTAATTTCATAAAGATTCAGTCATCATATATTTTACTAAAACATTATTTTAACCCATCTTCATTTATAATTATGTCATTAACAAAAGTCATGATAATAATTATCAACTATGTTGCATCCATTTAACAATAAGCATAATGTGCCCAAGCAAAAAATAAATTGAAATTATGGTATCTACAATCATCTAAGTGAAATATATTTTTTGCAATCATAAAATTGTTCACCAGGTACGATCGGCCTCTCCCTGTCCCCATGTTCAGTGCCTGGATCTGGACCTTCATTTACATTGCAGGCTGATGAAATGGAATTAGGATTAGGTAAGCTATGCTTCCCTTTTTGAAGTCATTTAAATATTGAAAGAAAAATGTTAGAAATTAAATGAAAGTGACAAAAATATTTAATTAAGAACAAAACTTTTTTTTCCTTTATTATAAGGATACTGTCCAAGAGTATGTTGGTTAAATTTATTCCTTACTTTAAGTGCATAGAGGTCATGAAGCACTGAGATTCACTTTTGAAATTTCTGAGAGGATATTTTTTTTACACTATTATTTTCAGACGTAATGTTTGATAATGCAAAAAATTAATGATTAAAAAAATTGCTGTGAAATTATAAAAATGTGACATTAAGACATTGATGTCAGCGCTTTAAAAAGATATATAATTTTATTAAAACATTTTTTTTAAGGAGTGCACGGTGAAGCAGGTGTTCGTAGAATGAAGGTGGGTATTTTCTGTATTTCTGAACTTGAGGGTCATAATTAATTTTTTTAGTCTATTCGCCAAAAGGACAATGTTTCTTTCTTTTTTTTTAATAATAAAAAAATCTATTTACCGGTATATGCATCTAAGTTTGTAATTTCACCACGAATATCTTTGCTAATGAAAAATATCGTCTCTTTTGTTTACTTAGATTCAGACAGCAAAAGAAGCAGTCAAAACCATGATGGATCACATGACCAACCCAAAAACATCAACTCATATAGATATAAAGAAAGGTTTATTTCAAATAAGAAATTATTTCTGTTTAATTATAATAAATCGTACAGTAAAGTGTACCCTAAATTACTTCTTTTTCTTATTGCACAAAGTGTATCATATTACTTATATTGCAAATGCACTGTGCAAACTGTGCATTTATGATTTTAAAACTATTTTTTTATCATTAATCTCCAAGCTAAATCAAAATATTTAATATTATGCTCTTTGTACATTCTGAGAAAACCTGAGCTGCCGATTTTAAAAATAAAAGCAATCTATCACCCCTGTACCCTTAAATATTGAGAACTTGAAACTGCTTTTGGATCTTTTGCTACACACTGCTGGAAGTTGAAGGATTTTCTACTGAATCCTGAAAATGGTTTCCATAGCTTTAGGTCTGATACTGATATGTCAAATATAACTAATTTTGCGTATTAACTTTAAATTTATGTTCTAATTAACTAGGTGATCGAGTTGCATTGATGGTGAACAACTTGGGAGGAACATCTGTGCTTGAACTCAATATTGTAGCTAAAGAAGCAATTTCTTATTTAGGTAATTTTTATTTTTTATTAATTCTTTTTATTGCAGCATATCTGTACAAGAACATGTGAGGTTTTAATAAAAATCACACAGGAAGGATAAGAATTGACCCTGATGTAGGATATGGTTTGATTTGAGACATTAGAGTTTATTTTCTGCTTGTGAAATATGTAAAAGCTCAACTTTGAAATCAAATTGTACTGGTATTTGATATAAAAATGAGACAACATAAAACAATACAAATGATAACTTATTATAACACATTTTCAAACTTTTTATAAATTTTAGGCTCTCAAAATGTGTTAACTCAGTGGTCTATATAAAAAAAAAAATTAACTTGAAAATTAAATGAAACAAACTTCATTAACAGTTTTACAAATATAACATGATTGAAATTTTATAACATATTTAACATTAAACAGAGGCTATTGGTGTATCAGTGGACAGAGCTTATTGTGGGACTTTCATGACATCACTAGAGATGGCCGGGGTTTCTATCACTGTGTTACATATCGATGACGTTGTCTTGGAATACCTTGGTACAGTATTTAGTTATCTTGTTGTCATATAATCAAGTATTGAAGTATTTATTAGATGAAAAGGACTGCAAAAAAGGTTAGTAAGGATAAAAAAAGTCTTTTTATGTGTGTCCATTAGGACAGAGCTCAGCAACTCTTTTTCACCTGGGGCACATCCTAGGCATTTCTAAGAATTCCATGACACAATGCAAGTATGGAACATGAAAAAAAAATTATAAAGAACAGGAGAGTATACTGTAATGCTAAAAGTTATAATATCACTCTGTATTGCTCTATATTAATAGTCTGTATTTGTCACATGTCTATTATGGGGTTGTTTGACAGTTTGGTGATTGGCTAACCTATTTGTTTTAGCAATACGGCTTTATCATATTTATATGCCTACATATGCTTTTCCTTTTAATGGAGGCATTCAGCAATGCACACCTTGCATCATCTCGCAGTACACCATTTCGGAGCTTTGTATAAGCAGTAGAAGAGTCCTCTGTGAACTAATAATAATAATAATAATTAGTGGTCTTTTATAGTGCGGTACCCCAGCCTAGGACTGGGCTCACAGCGCTGTACATAAAAATATTATCAAAAGAGACTACCAAGAATCTTGTTTTCAAATGAACGTTTTAAATGTTCTATGGGGTAATGTTAGGAAAAGAAAATAAATGAAAAGAAAATAAATAAAATGGTATGATTTAATTTTTTTTCAAACAGGTTTTTGAATTTTAGCTCTTCTTTCAATTTTTGTTTTTCTAATCATCAATTTTATAATTATATGAACCCTCTGATATGATGCCTTATCTTTTTACTTTATAGATTATCCTACAGATGCCCCAGCTTGGCGGACACCTTACCTCCCACCAGGGGAAAAGTTAAGGAAAACTCCTGGACTTGTATCTGTTGAAGCAGAAGATGTAATTTTGTCCGATGATGGTGCATACAAACTGAATGCTGGTAAAAAAATTGATATTCAAAACAGAAAAGATTGTAGACTCTGATTAAAAATTCATCTTCAGAGTCATGTGACTTCATGTTTCAAGACTATTTTGTTTACTATAATTTACGGTCCTTATAAAATTTAAGATAACAAACTCACATATATCTTAAAATAAAGCACATTTTCATCTTCCAAAATTAAAGATTAAATCCACTGTAAGACCTTGAGCAATTAAAATGTTGTTTTTTATTGGCATCCAAGTGCGTGGTATTTTTTTTAAACCTTACCAATGCTTATCAGTGTAGAAGCGTGCTTTCCAGACTTTGTATTGCAACACAATTGTGCAAATAAGCAATACCAACATTCAAAAAGTTTTTACCCATATGTCACATGGCTTTTACATTGTTAGGCTGAATCCACTCTTTTCCCATACAAATATACACTGGGTTTAGCATTTTAATGGTCACATTCATTTAATTTAAAGCCCAACATTGTTATTCCCATTTATGTTTTAAACATTGTTTTTGCCTTCTAGTGTGCAGATTTTGAATTAACTTAAATTTTAAGTTATCGCCAAGCATCAGTTTCCTGGCTTCTCTAAATGTGCAATATGGTTTGTTCTAACTCGCTATCAAAGCTGGGGAGCTGGTGCAATGATTTTAATGTTTAGTTATTGTTGAAACTAAATTTAAAATAAATTTGCAGTTTCTTCATCAATTTAGAGTTGAATTATGTGTAAAATTGTTTAGTTTCTCATTATGAAAAAAGAAAGGATTGTCAGATAACATTTGGGATGAACAAAATTTAGCATGCAAAAAGTATTGTCCATGCATCTTTTAACATGAATTCTTTGAGATACAACACACGTTAGTGCATACTTGCCTTGAACTGTAAGCAACAAATGTTACACTTACTCATGTGAATATAATTTCTCAATGGCAGATTTTTCAGCCCAAGTATACAAAGCTGTCAAGGCTGCCTGTTTGAAACTTGTGTCAGTTGAGAAAGAACTAAATGAGTTGGACAAACAGTCTGGAGATGGCGATTGTGGATCTACAGTAGCACTTGGGGCTAATGGTAACAAAGGATTATAATAATTTTTTTTGCATGTCATTATTTTAACTAGTTTCTATAGTTTCTATTTTTCCCAAATGTTTTGGTTAAATTTCTCCATCTTCATGTTTTAACAACTTACTATCTTTAGGGGCTGTCCACTTTTAAGTAGAAATAAATCATAATATAAATATTTTGTATTTTAAAGAAAAAAAATTAACACTATTATTGTAGCAATAATACACACCGTACAATAAAATAATTACATTCTTGATATATAACAATTAGAAGAAAAGGAATGTATGGTTCTCATATATTATTAAGACAGTCAATGTTCCCAATAATGTGAAAATTAATTTAAGAGAGCAACACTGCTATGTCATCTTAATATTAATCTTATTTCCATTTTAAAACAAAATGATATGCAGACTTAAGGTAATGGCGTACATGATATATTTAAAAGTTTAATTCATCTGCTGAGCCTAAATTAGTAAGAATAACCTTTGTGTTGAAAATGTTGCTTTTATTGTATTTCTTTTGAGTAATTGTTTTGCTATGTATGGGTTACATTTTTCCCTGTGTTATTTAACATGGTTTTTGGTGCATGATACTTTAATCAAATAGATATTTTAATAATTTAAGAAATTTATAGTTGCACATTTGTCATAATTTTAATCTCTAGCAATTTTAAAGAAGCTGGGAGACCTCTCTAAACCAAATCTTCCTGTGGATTGTCCACATGCTTTAGCACTGAGTCTAGGTCAGATTACAGAAAATGTCATGGGTGGATCTTCAGGGGCTGTAAGTGCTCTCAAAAACGCTTGTGCATTTAATGGTCTTTAGTTGCTTGTACATGAGAAAGCTGCATGCTTTGGTGAAATAGGGTAACATTCAGTTTATTTAATATGGTACAAATGATTTTCTGTAATTCTATTTGAATTATTTATTTTTTATTTCTAATATTAGTTTCATTCTTTCACAACTAAAATAATTTTTTTTGCAACGCTGTAGAAAGTACTGTTAAAAATACTAAAATAAATTTGAAAAAAATCTATGTTACCTATATATTTCTTTTTCATTACTATATATAAACAATTTATATTTAAAGCAATCCACATTATAAACTTTTTGTTTGAAAAAAGCCCTAAAATGCCTTGTCTGGGTATAATGTTATCTGTTCATCTTGTCCATTATAATACAATACCTATTAACGAAATAAAAAAAAAAAATTTTTATATTTAAATTAATTAACTGTTGTAATACCAATACAACTATGCTAATATCGCTTCATAGGGAAGGGAACGGCTTATATTACTTGTGCTATATGCATAAAGAATGCAGGATCAGTCACAGAATGGGAATGGGCCAAGAAGAGTTGGTTGAGTTAGTAGGCCTATATATTGTAATGAAAAAATTATAACATCTGCAAATGTGAACCCATATTTTTAAGTAGCATTTTTTACCCCAGATTTCTCACACTATATGTGGTAATATAAGGTTCATTAAATTTATTGACATATAAATGATAAAAGATGCCTCTATCTAATATAGTTTTCAAAATAGCTGCACCCCAAGCGCTTAAAATGTAAATTATAATATTATAGAATTGTACATGGACATTTTTCACTAATTTTTAATCGCTCTGTTTATGATATTGTTATATTGCTTAATCTCCAAGATTAAAAATTATGTTGGGTTATAAAAAAAACAGTTAAATCATATCCTTTAATTATCCTTACTTGTTATATACCCGGTAGCTCTACAGTTTGTTCTTCACAAGTGCAGCCCAAGAATTGAAGACAGCAAATCTAAAGAGTCTTACTGCTGCCCTTAATGCTGGATTGGATGCAATCATGAAGTAGGCTATAAATTATTTTCTGTAACTTTCAGCAACTAATTTCTTCTTTTTCAGTATCACTTTGATCTATTATGTTTAAATGACATGATTTATTTACTTTTTCCCTCAACTTCACTCATTAAACTGACCAAAGTTTTGTATAATGAATAATGAACAAGATTTTGGTATAAATGGCTTAGTGAAAATTGCTTCATTTTCTGTCAATTTCTTTGTGGAAGAAGAATACAAATAGGTGTACAGGATAATAAAAGGATGGAATCTCAAATATAATTAATTTTATCCAATATAATATCATAAATTATTTGCTATGAGTTTGCTTGATGTGCATGTTGCAATGTTTTCATAATTACTTTTAGTATGCTCTGCTGACCTGTGTAGGTCACTTCTCTAAAAGACTTGTATTTGAACTTAAATATTAAGTATCAAAATTGAAATTAAATTTATTAATTGAGAGTTATGTTTACCTTTATTTTAACTAAGTAAACCATATTTTTAAAAAATCTAATTTTAACAAACCCAAAATGATGGAGATACTTCATCTAAATCTAAGGAATGGCCATAACAATAGTAATACCGGTTGTTAAGTTTCTGTAGTTTTTTTTTAACAGAAGTAAATCTTCAAACTGAAGTTTTCTCTTGCCTTTCAAAGCTTACCTTAGAGAATTTCTTTACAGAACTGTAGCTGTTTATTTAGCTGACCCATTTCAAGGCAATATAATTTACAAGTATTACAGTAAATGTTTTTTGTTTCTTTGCAGATATGGAGGAGCTAAGCCAGGGTACCGCACTATGGTATAATTTTTAGTGCAGTTTAAAATTGTAAAGTTTTATTTACCTTTTATAAATTTTCAACCCATTTTATCTTTATTTGAAATAAATCATATTTTTTGCCCTTTAACTTGAATTGATCATTGCAATTTTATATAATTTTTTTTTCTTGTTTTTATTTATATTTGAATATTGCTCAATTTTCTATTATTTTTTAATATCTTTATTAAAAGAATTTGTACAGTACCAACATATTATTTAATTGGTTACAAGAGAAGAAACAATGACAAGGTCCCTGGAGATGACAGAATATGCACAGAGTTGCTTAAGGCGGGGGACCAGACAATTCCAAAACCCTGCAACATATACCACAGAATTTCTGTTACACCAAAGATGTTCCATCAACTTTGGAAGTCGGGAGCTACCATCCAACTGCTAAAAAAGGATCTAAGTGATTGCACCAACTGACAAGAAATCCCCATCTTGTCATTCACAAGCAAAGTTTTCTAAGGCTCAAAACAAGATGAAGATGGTTTGGTCATATTTGTTCATTTCCCAGGACAGCCTTAAGATGAAACCTCAACAAACAAACAAAAAAAAAAAAAAAGGTTCCAGTACCACCAAAAGAAATGTGCACAGAACATTGGCACTGGATCTGGGGAATAGTATTCAAAAGCAAAGTTTTCTAAGGCTCAAAACAAAATGAAGATGGTTTGGTCATATTTGTTCATTTCCCAGGACAGCCTTAAGATGAAACCTCAACAAAAAAAAAAAAAAAAAAAAAAAGGTTCCAGTACCACCAAAAGAAATGTGCACAGAACATTGGCACTGGATCTGGGGAATAGAAATCTGAGCCTTTAGACAGCTCCTTCAGAAAGCTGCTAATAGTCATAAGTGGTGTTCGTTTGCCATTGTCTAAAGTACCTGTCACCACACAAAGACTGAGTGTACGAAGCAAAGAAAAAAGATTAATTTCTCTTAGCTTTTACCTTCAAAATATGACTCACAATTAGACTTTAAAAAATCAATTTAGTTATACATTTTTTTATTATAATGTTTACTGGCGTTGAAGAAATTATTAATTGATTTCAAAGTGCTGTTGCAAAACAATTTTTTAATTATAAAAAAAAATAATTAGCATTCATTTCTACTTTTTTTTAAAAACCCTTTTGCTTTAGGTAGATCCACTCTATGCTGCTTGTGAGTCACTAAAAGACAAAGATTTAGACAAAATAACTACATCAGATGCAATAAAAATAGTTGCTGAGGTAAGTTACTTCCCACTAAAATACTTTGTTTATCATCATAAATTTTGTGACTGGTTTCTTGCCTAACTTTTCATATTTTGAAACATTGAGTCACTTAAAACTAAAAATGTTTTTTAAATATTTTTTTTCATATACCATACAGGCAGCTCAGAAAGCTTCAGAAGACACTGTTTCAATGGATGCTCAGGCAGGGAGAGCAAGTTATGTTAACAAAACTTTATTAACAAAACCTGATCCAGGAGCTGTAGCATTGTCAACATGGCTCAAAGCAATTGCTGAATCTTTGTAAAGTAAAAAAGTTGAACTGTTGAAAAACTAACTACCCTCTTAGTATAATATTCCATTCCATTAAAAGTGATTTTATCACACTAAAATCAATTCAGATCGTTCAACTTTTTAAAAATATTTATCTAGTCCTATTATACTTATAATTCACTTACATATGCCTTTTACCAAGTCTGGGGCATAAGCCGTTCACAAGAATTTTCCATTCATCATGGTCCTATGTTATTATAAGGTATATTGGTATATCTAAAAAGTTGGACAAATAATTTAAAAACTGCAATCATTTTTGTTGATTGGATCTGAAAACAAAAGGTATTAAGCATTGCATTTTTAATGCATAGCAGCAGTTAGAAAAAATGTGCGATCTCGATCATATTTTTAAATTCAAATATAAATGAAAGAATTGTTTCTATCAAATTCATTTATGGTTAATTGTAACGTGAAAGTAATAAATGCAATATCATTTTTATTTATATTAAAATTAAACCTTTTCACTTTTTATTTCTCCTAGAAATATTTATAGCCAGATTTTTGGTACAAGGAGACCAGATTTCAGAAAAATTTAATAATCAGATTTTTTATTAATCAGTATTACTATTTTATATTGTAATTGTTTCAATTAAAATATTATAATTAATACCTAAAAAGAAATGTTACATTTTTCATAGAAAATATATTTTCTGCAATTTATGTTTGTTACTTTACTGATGCAATTTTATGACTGATTTTAATCTGCTATTCATTTTTTAAAATCTTAAATTTATTGTGAAAATTTATGTTTAACATAGTTTAGGGAGAATTCAGTTTCAGTACCATTTAGAGTCTATGTCATGTAATATAATTAATTACATATAATTTTGATATAATTGTCACATCTCCCACAGAAATATTCTGTTTCATTAGATTACAGAATTAATTATTTCTGAATGCCTACTTTTTACATAGGCTAGTAAATAAATTTTTCTCTGTACAGATAATTTTGGTTCTTGAAATATATCAATAATAAACATTTTTAAATAGAATATTAATAGACAGTAAATTCCCAGGAAGGAGAGAATTGCTTATTTCTCTGCTAACAACCATCAAGATTACACAACATACTGACTTAAATGCAGATACTGATCACAAGACATTCATTAGTAGCCTATACACATGAATCTCAATTTTTATAATCCGTATCATAGAATGTGTAGAAAAGAAGTTATTTTGTCACAAACTATTGTAACAATTGAATAGTGATTTTATTTTAGAGTCAAGGTCTTTTGCAGACATATAGAAGACATAATGGAAAGGCAAACTTCATGGCTCATACTCATATATTTATTTATAAGGGTGAATATTTCTGTGACACAAAATATAACTAAAGTTATCTTGAAAACTATGAAAAATTCCTGGTTTCTCATACAAGTATAAATAAATTTTCACGACTGTCAAAGTCATTACACCCCGAGTTTCCTCCTCCGTGGCAGCCTGTATCAAATTCTAACTATTACACTTCTTCGAGATAGTGATTACATATTAAATTAAGGGATGCCCTTTTCACATGGCCCTGCCCAAAGACAACGTGGCACCCCAGAGTGATGTGGCGCATATTCTGAGAACCACTGGGCTCGCCATACAGAGAAAACCTGTGGCACTTTTTTTTTTTTTTCTGACTGATTTGCTCATTGCCTACTTTTGAGTGTGCCTTGTCTTTACATCACTAAAATCCTCCCTTATAATGGATCATCACAATAACTACTTTGTCTAATCCAAAGCATATCTAATGACTTCAGCACTATGACTACATCAGCCAACTCTAGATCTTAAACTCTGGTCTACTGTTTCTCATCGGCAAATACAAAAAAAGAAATCAAATTTGGTTGTCCATCCAATGTGTGCATGGTCATCATTTCTCTGACTTGCAAGCCACAAAACCAATTACCTGTACCTGTACGATACATAACTTTTCCCAAGTAGTACCGTGGTGCTTTCATACACTGTAAGTTGCCATCCTGCATGTTTACTTCCCATACCGTGTCCTGATAAAAAATTCAGCCCACCCCTCTTATGTGGCACATATGACTTTTCATATTCTCATCAGCACCATTTTAGATCACCTGTGTGACTGAGAATCTATTGAATACTTTTTTTTAGTATGAGCAATGTTAAATTAATTTTCAATTACTCAAGGGTGGATGCATCTTTGACTCTCCCAAAGCAGCTAACCCTGGGTCTAATTAAGTTATTTAAAAAATATTAGCATACAACCTTCCTAACCAGACACTTCTTGTAATGGATATAATTATCACAATGAAGTTTGAACAATGAATATTTTAATTTTATTGCGTTAAGTTTGTTAGAGATTATTCTGTGCCCAGTCACACAAGCATTCCTGACTTTCACAATAAGAGGCTTAAATGAGTGGGAAATAGGCCTACAACGTGTACTTCCTTAATATGTTATATAGTTCATTAAACTTAACCTTTTCCAGGTCGTCTGTTTTTGTTTTTTTTCTGCCCGGAAACTGATTAGCTGATGAATATTGCTCCAATAAATTAAAAACTTAAAGCACTAATATTGGGCTTATTGTTATCGTTGATAAATTTACATTGGTTCATATCAATATATATATATATATATATATATATATATATATATATTATATGAACTTTCTAATTTTTCATTTGTAATAAACAGTAGGCTTAATCACTCCAACAAAATTTAAAATAAAATACACAATTGACTGGCAACATTCATAAAATAAAAACAACATTAATACATTAGGTGGTAACACTACGCTGGGTGGCCCGGGGTGGTGTTCCGAATTTTGCGTACGTGTGCATATGGCGGGGTTGTTTGGGGGGGGGGG
>CAXITT010000339.1:166009-192588 GCA_964033795.1 Lymnaea stagnalis | reverse complement strand
GGTCGTATTATACCTAAACTTTAACCACATCGATTTAAAAAAAAAAAAAAAAATAAATGGCCCAAATTCACTTTAAAAAATATATTTTCATTAAAAAAAAATATTTTTCTAACAAGCTTATTTCATCACAATTTTATACAAATTAAATAGGTAGCTTTAACTATTTAAGTTTATTTATTTTAAAAAAAAGCCCCAGAAATCCCGCATTAGCATTTTGTCCGTAACTGGCAGAATAGGACTCGTGATTGTTTGTCAACAAAGTAAGCTCATAACACCTATCAACAGGAAGAGTAACCACAATTTTTTAAGCACTTCCTAATCCTATTACTCATTTCTTTTGACTAATGAGCGAAGTTTAAAGTTTTTATTAGTGTTTTCTACACTACTACTATACCAAGATGAAGATATTATTCCTGATGTTGGCTCTGTGCTTTTCGCTGGCGCATAGTCGCCGTGTCAATGTTGCTGCTGGCCGTACTGTTAGAGCAGGAGGACTTGTTGGGGGTTATTCCTCTCAAAATCTTACTTTATTGACTGAGGAAGACAAAATACCCATCCAGGAAGCTGCCAACAAAGCGATTGAACTTATGAATCAAGTCAAGACCAGTAATGGAAATAATAACGCATTGCCACTTAGTCTGGTGGACATCATTGAAGTCAAGACTCAGGTACCACTAAGCCCTCCACTATTCTATGGAGTCTATATAATATATATATATATAGATCTATATTATATATATATATATATATATATATATATTAATATAGGCCTAATTAATATAGTTTATAATATAACCAGTGGTGTAGTTACAATGGTGCTGGTGGTGCCACCATACCAGGCCCCGAAGCTAATGGGGGGGGGGGGGGCGTCCATTAAATATGTAAGCAAAATGGGGGGGGGGGGTTGGAAATGTTTGACAATTGATGACGAGGGTGAGGGGGTAGATTAATGTAGATTAATTGACGTCAGCAATCATGTTTTGTCTATTAAAATTTTAATCTTAAAAATTGACTGTTATTACATTTAAACAAAATTATTGAGTGTAAATAGTCTTATAATTTGTAGGCTTTAGCAATATAGGATTTATTTTATGTTTGTCTGCAGATGGCTGGTCAGAATGTTAGCACACTTTATTAGTGCAAGAGAAGTCAAAAGTTGGCCTCTCTTCACCTGTAGATTCTGTTTGTTGCAAATGTCTGGGGCGGTATGTTTTCGATCATGTTGCAGGTATGGAACAAAGACAAGGTTCTAGCGCCATGTGCAGTCCAGATACATGATATTGATAAGTAGGAATTCGATATTTTGAGAATCAGGGGACAATAAAGTGAGTAACAATAACAACATTCGCCGCTTGAAAGGATTTGCAAAATCTGTAACATCTATTTTGCATCACAAGTTTTGTGGAAAAAGCGTGTTCAACAGCAGCGACAACGCCCTCTGGAGGATAAGAAATGATCACCTGCCCCGCAACAAAAAAGGATTCGACTAATGCGAGTAGCCGCCAGGAAACAGACAGAGCTTACGCCAATTGTTGCTCAAACTGAAAATGCTTCTATTTTAAGGGCTAAATGGTTAAGATGAGGATGATGTTGACTTGTCTAGTATATCAGTTTCGCAAGATGAAAATGATAAATCAGCTACTATGCCCATTATTACGATATAATAGCAACACCTGGCTATTACATGCCAATGGGAAGATGACGGCTAGTAACTATACTACAATTGTCAGGTATAGGCTACTTACAATAATCATATTTATATTTCCACAACTAATGATATTTAGTCTATAACAACCTTTAAATTGTTTCTGCATTATTACATTTAAGGGTAAAACTTTTTTACTAGTTAAGAAGCTAAAGATGTAATAAAATGTGTTCCTACAGTTTTATGTGTCATTCAGATAGATCAGCACAAAGTAAAATGTTTATATATCTTTATTTATATTATAATTCTTGGGAGTTGGAGGGGGGGGGTCATTAAAAGTTGACAGTTGTTAACACAAAAAAAGGGGGGGGGGTAAAAACGGCTGTAATGTCATTTGTGATAGTTTATTTGAGTTAAACTGAAGAAGTAAGTTTACAAACATATAGTCCATTCAATTATCTTTCATTTGATCCCTCATATTGTCTTATAAACCCAAAATAATATTTTAAATAGTTTTTTTTTATCCCGTATTCTAACTTCTGGTACCCGGGTGCGAATAGTCACGGTCGTATTATACCTAAACTTTAACCACATCGATTTAAAAAAAAAAAAAAAAAATAAATGGCCCAAATTCACTTTAAAAAATATATTTTCATTAAAAAAAAATATTTTTCTAACAAGCTTATTTCATCACAATTTTATACAAATTAAATAGGTAGCTTTAACTATTTAAGTTTATTTATTTTAAAAAAAAGCCCCAGAAATCCCGCATTAGCATTTTGTCCGTAACTGGCAGAATAGGACTCGTGATTGTTTGTCAACAAAGTAAGCTCATAACACCTATCAACAGGAAGAGTAACCACAATTTTTTAAGCACTTCCTAATCCTATTACTCATTTCTTTTGACTAATGAGCGAAGTTTAAAGTTTTTATTAGTGTTTTCTACACTACTACTATACCAAGATGAAGATATTATTCCTGATGTTGGCTCTGTGCTTTTCGCTGGCGCATAGTCGCCGTGTCAATGTTGCTGCTGGCCGTACTGTTAGAGCAGGAGGACTTGTTGGGGGTTATTCCTCTCAAAATCTTACTTTATTGACTGAGGAAGACAAAATACCCATCCAGGAAGCTGCCAACAAAGCGATTGAACTTATGAATCAAGTCAAGACCAGTAATGGAAATAATAACGCATTGCCACTTAGTCTGGTGGACATCATTGAAGTCAAGACTCAGGTACCACTAAGCCCTCCACTATTCTATGGAGTCTATATAATATATATATATATAGATCTATATTATATATATATATATATATATATATATTAATATAGGCCTAATTAATATAGTTTATAATATAACCAGTGGTGTAGTTACAATGGTGCTGGTGGTGCCACCATACCAGGCCCCGAAGCTAAAAGGGGCCAGAAAGAAAAATGGCTAATTACAAATTTGGAGATATCAGCCACTGACATCATTTGCAAGTTTATTAAAGTTGCAGTGAATTAGGGTTCAGGTTAGGTATATGGATACATTTAGGGTTCAGGTTAGGTATATGGATACATTTAGGGTTCAGGTTAGGTTTAGGGAAACATTTAGGACATGGGTCACGATAACCAAGATGGCGGCCGCCGGCTGATCTCTCCAAA
Organism: Lymnaea stagnalis; assembly: GCA_964033795.1. Lineage (NCBI taxonomy): Eukaryota > Metazoa > Mollusca > Gastropoda > Lymnaeidae > Lymnaea > Lymnaea stagnalis. The sequence continues at coordinate 189,297 of CAXITT010000339.1, read as the reverse complement.
TTTACCAGAAAAATAATAAAGATACAAAAATTATCTCGCACCAGGGCCCACGCAACTCTAGCTACACCACTGAATATAACCCAAAGTTATTGCTGAAGGCAAAGTTCAATAGCACACAAAATCCCCAAATTCTCCAAAAGTGCATCAGACAGCGCACACATTTGGATTTAATTTTTGGTGTAACTTGTAATAAAGTGTGTAAAAGTGTATTAGATGAAACTTGATGTTTGGGCTTTCATTATTTTGAATATTTGAGAATAATTTTACCTTTTTAATTCAAATTTATGATTTTCTTAGCACAGTTTGTAACTTTAGCACAGAACACATGATTTTAGGGGTACCCTCTTATGTCACAGATTTCAGGTTTGAAGATGTTTGCTAAAGTTGGGGGGAAAAAATTTAGGGTTGAAGTTACGCTTGAGTTAGGGATAGTGATGTAGCATTCAGTGTAGGTAAATTTGTAGATTTTAGGTTTGAAGTTTAAAAAAAAAAATTAATTAAATTTGATTATTTCCTTGAGCCAATTTAACATTTTCAAGTTGTGGAATTTTATTCAATATTTATTGATGGTTTTTAAAAAATTGTTTTTAAGCAATGCAATAAAAAAAAACTCTTTATTTTATGTATTAAAAAAATTCTATTCTCTTGACATTGCTTATTTTCATTTCTCTCAGTTAGTCATTAAAACAATACTTTCTTTCCCTTTTATGTTTTGAAGCAAATATTTATAGAAGTCCCACGTATTTCCCTCCAAATTTATATGTAAAAAAAATCATGAACCTTTCATTATTCTAAAGGTAACTGACTCTTTTTGAATGGTCATTTTAAAAGAAAAAATTAAAATTTCAGTTCTAACAAATCTCCTCATGTCTGACTTGCACCTCTTAGACGTAACAAAATTATATTTTAAAACGTGAACAAACTTCCATTTGAACTAATCTCCCTGTTATGTAGGCGGCATGTTTACGTCATATTTCCCCATGCTGTGAACTCTAGCAGACCCCAAGTTCGGCTGCGCTATTATTAGGGTGTGGCTTACTTATATTAGTCTCCCTTTGACCTCAGCTACAATTAACAAATCTATGGCCTGTTTCATGATTCGAATATTGTAAAATATTGTAGAAGGTTTGAGACACGATTACAATGTGTATTCTGTTCTCGAAGGGTCTAAAGAAATAGGCTATACAGGTATATAAAGCCGAGGAATTGAACGACAGATGAGTTATTTTGAACGTGTGCTATTTTTGCTAGAGAACTTTGTTTACTGTGTGTGTGTTTAGATTTCTTTCCATCAGTGTACCTTTTTTGCGCATTGTTTTCTTCAACATTGTATTTTCTTCTACACTGTACCGGTATAAGCCAATAATTATTCTGTAAGTCAGTAGCTTTAATTATATTTCTTTTTAATTTTCTAGTTTATAATTAACTTAATTAAACTTATTAATTGTAATTAGCCCTGCTTTGAGTATCGTATTCTTTGTTATTGTATTAAACATTCGGTATCGTCTTTTGTTGTGTACTGTTTTAAAACGAGCCATACACCTCAATAAGAGATTGATTTCTCCTTATTGATAACAGTACGTAACACTCCCCATGTCCAACGTGCACCCCTAAGACTTATCAACCAAAAAAAAAATAATTCAACAAAATTTCTGTACCATCAAATTTCTATGATATCAAATTTCAGTTTGATAAAATTTACCAAATTTACCTTTGACCAAACTTCCGGCATCAGTTTTCCGTCAACCAAATTTATTTCGCACAAATTTCCTGGTGCGTTCCAAAATATGCACTTCAAGGCTGTAGAAAATTTAAATAATTTTTGAGAATACAAGACATCAAACCCAATTCAGTTACATATTTAAAAGTGGGATTTTTAGATGTTTAGGTGTTGCAATAGCAGGTAAACTTCCATTGTTACCCTGGTAACACCAGGTTATTTTTTCTAGTATTATAATACTGTGCTTATGATATGTACCTAACCTCTATATTTAAATATTAAAATAAAGTTATAAATTGTATCATAATTACACAACTGAATGAATTTTAAATGTAATTCACCATAAAGTAATTTACACCAATTAAAAATTATTTACCACATAATGATAATACATACATCCTATATTCGCTGCCTGTAACTGAATAAGTGCTTTTGAAACAATTCTAAGATGAAGAGTAGCGAGACTAAAGGAGACGCACATAGATTAGATTAGAATATTCTATTTTTATCTAAAATTAAATTCAGTTCTCATATAAATATTTTCTCCACAATACATCATGCTGATAATTGTTGAAGATTTGCAAACATATTTTTACGGCAGTAGATGCTTGAAAAATGCAGTTGTTGCATTATAATTAGTTGGGATGGCTATAAGGGGCCATCCATCAATGACACACCATTTTGGCAGATTTTGGACACCCATCCCCTCAAACGTCACACATAGCGACATCAGTCATCATGTGTTAATGGTCCTTGTAAAAAGATGAGTGAAGAGTGCACAGGACAATAATTGAAAACTCTTCAAAAACAACACCTTGAAAAGAAAGGCAACAAAAATGCATTTTGAGTAGTTTTAACACCAGTCTAGGACTCTACAATCAATTAGTTGTAAACAAAACAAAAACAAGGAAACTTAAGTTAGAATTGTTTTGAATGTTGCTAAAAAGCAATGCACATTGACTGTAGAGCCTTACCATAGCCATAACTGCGTTGCGGCACACAAATTTACACCCGCCCCCAACCCAACCTGAGAATCACAAGTCATTCTATTGTTTGAGGAAACTGAGAGGCTCATATTATTTTTGATGGACCTACATGCAAGGTGATTGGGTTTAGCCACAGCCATACTTTGTACAGGCTCTTTGTCTTTTGAGACATAAAATTTCAATTTTATCATATACTTTTTCTGCAGCATTAAAATGTATGCTCAGGGAAATGAAACCCAAAACTAATATGAGTAAAACTTTCTCTCTGTAATTGCCACCTTTCCTATATGTAGTTGCTAATTATTCTCTATAATTGTCACCTATGCTATATGTAGTTGCTAATTATTCTCTATAATTGTCACCCATGCTATATGTAGTTGCTAATTATTCTCTGTAATTGTCACCCATGCTATATGTAGTTGCTAATTATTCTCTGTAATTGTCACCTATGCTATATGTAGTTGCTAATTATTTTCTGTAATTGTCACCCATGCTATATGTAGTTGCTAATTATTCTCTGTAATTGTCACCCATGCTATATGTAGTTGCTAATTATTCTCTGTAATTGTCACCCATGCTATATGTAGTTGCTAATTATTCTCTGTAATTGTCACCCATGCTATATGTAGTTGCTAATTAGACTGATACTCTTTAGGTGAGTTGGAAAATTGCAAAATATTTTCATTGCAAAAATGTCCCAATGAGACACTGATACAATTTTTTTACAAGTTTAGATAAAATATCACAGTAATTTAGACTTTGTGAGGTTGTATTAAATGATATTTATTTATTAACCGACTATTTCTTTTGAAATCTTCAGATTGTTGCTGGCATAAACTATGCATTCAAGCTCAACATCATAATCGATGGTCAGGTCTGTACAGCTTTGAATGTGCTCTGTTAGCTTCATAATCTTTTTCCATGGCACATTTATTTTATTTTTGTGTTGTGACTATTCGCTTAAATAAAGTGATTAATATTTACAGACTCTCGCATAGAGAGGCAGACATTTATTGATGAACACGAGTCAAAAATAAAAATCAGATCACTGATTTTCTTTCTGCTCATGGTTCTAAAAGTTAATTTCTATGAAAACAAATCACAATCTAAGCAAGTTATCTTCAAGCTAGTAATTAAGTTAAAAATTGAAGTAGATTTTTGTTTCTTTAAACATGAAGTAAAGTTAATATTTATTTACAAATTGTACTCTCAGCCAAAAATCTGCATCCTGAAAGTATCCCATTTATACCCTTGGCTGAATGGAGGACAATGGTATGTTTATTTGGATAATCCCGAGAATACCGTAGACCCCTGCGCTAGTTACATACCAAATGCAAGGAAACGCAGGTCAGCACCTCTTCTTGGGGGAGTGCACGAAGCGGCTACTGACGATAAAGCAATTCAGGAGGCTGCTTTGTGGGCAATGGAGCACCTCAACAAAATGTCCAACTCCATGTTCCTGAAGGCCATGCGGAATATCATAAGTGCTACAAAACAGGTTGGCACATGGTATCTTTCAGCTCTCTTTAACGTTATGGGATTTTACAGCAGAACAGGGTTAATAAAATTTATTTTTGAAGACATAAAAACATGGGCTGGGCTTCAAATAAATAAATGTTAATGGTCTTTAAGAACTCTTATTCTATGCTTTACATTCCTTAAAACACATGCCATCACATTCCATGAAACACATGCCATCACATTCCATGAAACACATGCCATCACATTCCATGAAACACATGCCATCACATTCCATGAAACACATGCCATCACATTCCATGATACACATGCCATCACATTCCATGAAACACATGCCATCACATTCCTTGAAACACATGCCATCACATTCCATGAAAAACATGCCATCACATTCCTTGAAACACATGCCATCACATTCCTTGAAACACATGCCATCACATTCCATGAAAAACATGACATCACATTACTTGAAACACATGCCATCACATTCCATGAAATACATGCCATCACATTCCATGAAACACATGCCATCACATTCCATGAAAAACATGACATCACATTCCTTGAAACACATGCCATCACATTCCTTGAAACACATGCCATCACATTCCATGAAACACATGCCATCACATTCCATGAAACACATGCCATCACATTCCTTGATACACATGCCATCACAATCCATGAAACACATGCCATCACATTCCATGAAAAACATGACATCACATTCCTTGATACACATGCCATCACATTGCTTGAAACACATGCCATCACATTCCATGAAACGCATGTCATCAGATGTAACTAAAAATCTCTCCTCAAATAATACTGCAATGAGGTGCGCACTTCATGACAATGTTATTGTTTCAGGTCATTAATGGGTACCGCTACCGTCTGTCCATCTCTGTGGTTCCTACAAGCTGTCATAACAGCGAAGTAAATTCCAAGAAAACTCTCAAGGAATGTCCAGCCTCTAACGACGCCAAGGTACACATTTAAATTTAATCTAAGAGAATGTAGATTATCAAAATGACTTTTATTAAGTATCTCATCATTGTATCTAGGATGATATGAAACATACACAATCACCCTCAGTGACTTCTATTAAGTATCTCATCTTTGCAACTAGGATGATATGAAATGTACACAATCGACACAACAATGCTTGAGGTTAGGTCACATATGTGTTCACTTCAGCTACTAATACAAATGTTGACTGCCTCAGCTCTAGCCTCTTAAACTAATCTGACTACACATTCTACCTATACAACAAATACAGCGTCATGCACGAATTAATAACAGTATCTTTGCAACAATCTTCTAATAAGCCGCACCATATACCATATAATTAAAACCTACACCAAAAGTCACAATCAATGCCCAACCCTTCAGCACCATATTCTAGCCTCAACACTTTGGAATCAATAATGCCTATTACAGGATAAAATAAAAGTTTCAGCTATAAAGACTAATATCAAAGTGTGAAAGTAATTCAGGTTATATTTCTTTAGAAAATAAGATAAGATAAGAGAAGATTCCTTTATTGATCCAAATAAATGGAAATGTTTTTTGATTGCATTATACATCTTCAGCACATAAATAAAACAATTTGAGGACAAGACATTTATAATAAATTATCTCAAGCAGCCATTCAGTGAGTTCTCTTAGCCAAATCGGGGACTTATTAGTTCTCAAAGGGAGCACGGCGGTAAATTCGTACAGATTGGGGTAAAAACAAGTAAAAGAACTTGGACAAGAAGAAAGGTAGTAAGGTATATTAACTATTTGAAAAAAGACTTATTAGGAGTGCATACTTCAAAATTCATTAAAAAAAATAATATTTACTCTTTCTGTTTTCCATTTAGTCAGAAGCTTGTGATGTTACAGTGACCTCAACAGCAGGGAAATATGCCATGGAGAGCGTCAGTTGCAAGGCTGTAAGCATCAACATTTAACTAACAGTAGCATTGATCAAAATAAGAAATATCCTTTTTGTACATTCCCACAATTAATCTATGTCCTCTCTTTAACATTATGAGAAAAAAAACCCATTGAAATTTAAAATAAAGAGGGTTGGGAAGAGGAGACTGTTTAAAAATGTCTTTTTAAACATTTTTGATAGAAATGTTTGCTGTTTTTTTTGGTTCTTTTCCCAGACATTAATCTTCAGTAAACTCTGCGACCGTTTTGTTTTGAGAGCAAAAACTGCTGATTTAATATCATGCAAAGTTGCCTGCTGGTTTTCATTCTCAGAGGCTGCTTTATTACTCAGATTTATTCTTCTCTGACATTTGGACACCCCCCCCCCTCCCCCCCCCCTCCTCCTCCTTTGGGTGCTGGGCTGGTTAATCCATTACCCTGGGCTTAATCATAGAAGTAAACTTTTTGTAGTCATTAGCCTTTCAAATTTACCATTAGGGCTCCAAAAAAAAAAAATGATTCTTGCAACAGAAGACTATTTTAGAAATATATTTATTTAATAATCTCTATTTCCAGGAACCAGTTTTATTGGGTCAAAAGCTTGGAGGTGATGACCATGATTATAAGCCCCATGGAATGATTGGAGGTGGTGACCATGATTATAAGCCACATGGAATGATTGGAGGTGGTGACCATGATTATAAGCCACATGGGATGATTGGAGGTGGCGACCATGATTATAAGCCACATGGAATGGTTGGAGGGGGCGACCATGATTATAAGCCACATGGAATGGTTGGAGGGGGTGACCATGATTATAAGCCCCATGGAATGATTGGAGGTGATGATCATGACTACAAAATCCACACTGGCGATGCTGAAAATGCCATCCTTGGTAAAGATACACATGATTATCTGCCTCACAAAGATCAGAACATGGCCTCGGTCAACCTGAGAGATGCAATCCTTAATTTTGGAAGTGGCCAGCCTAACAATGCTGGGGATAGTGTACAGCAAATGAGCATACCAGTAGACAACTCTGAATGTGTGCAATACAAGACTGCTTTTGAGGACTTCAAAGCTAAATATCATCATCTTTACTCTTCTCAGAAAGGTTTGTACGAGGATTTTCAGCAAGTCAGTTAAGTTGCGAATTTTTATCAGTTGCAGCTTTATAGAAAGACTCCTAAAATCCTTAACAACTTTTTTTTTGTTGCTTCATAAGACCAAGAAAATGACAGTTCATAGGAAAATCATTTCCAGGTTGAGAAAGTAGTCAATAAATATTAGATTTAAATTGTAATTGTTTGATGAACTTGTAGACCATTTACTTAAAATTGAAAGGATACATTTCTTGATTTTAAAATGGGGTTGGTAATTTGAATTTTATTTTGAGTGACTATATTTGAACTTTGTAGAGGAAGATCATAGATTTCAAGTGTTCTGTGCAAATATGGAGAAAGTTAAAGTCATTCAGAAAGCTGAACAAGGCTCTGGCCAGTATGGTGCCACCAAATTCGCCGACATTTCTGGTAAGTTAAACCAGCATTGCATGGACATTTGAAAATGTAATTTTGCCATATGCAGTTTTAGGGCTTAGCAATAAAATTTGCAAGTTGCTTACAATTTTTATTTTAAAAAAAATTCATGCCCTTCATATGTGTTTCTTCTAATTTTTTAAGGACCTGAGTGACAAGAATTGGTTTTGAGAAGATGAAAAAAAGGGTGTGCATGCCATTACAACAAAAAGTAAAATGTGCAAATTTGGCAATTTTTGTGGAGAAGGTCGCTAGCCTCCTCCCCAGAATTTTGTTAATAAATTCAAACCTCAGGGATGCATTTTGGTGCATATCTGAATTTATTTCTGTATAATTTCTACACTGAATCGGAGACAATAGAAGAAATCTTCTATTTTTAGTTAAGATTTGAGACCCCTAATTAGAATTGAAATTTTTAAAAATCTGACCAAAATAGGGCTCTATATGCTATACTGGAGTGTACTGTCACAAAAAAAATAAAAAAATAAAGAAGAGTAAAGAAAATTAAATGAAGAATGAAGAAAGAAGTTTCTATACATCTGGCCAGCCGCAACATTTGAATTGAAAGAAGTGTTGTCTATGGGCATTGGTCCCTGTTGAGTGTGACAGACTCACTGTTGGGCTGACACTGCTAGGAACATATTTCTCATTACATGGCTGGTGTTATGTATGACCAACAAAACCTTTTCAGAAAAAGAAGAATTGCTTTAATGCTCATAAAGCTTCTTATTGCTAAGATAGTAGCATACTTTCATGCATCAATAAATTTTGATCTTGACTTTGAATTTTTAGAGGAGGAATTTAGAAAGTTTTACCTTGGCTTTAAACCCATCCAATCTGCTCGTAAGTGGCCAGCGGCTAAGATCCCCACAGACCCAATTCCTGATGCCTGGGACTGGCGTGACCATGGGGCAGTAACTCCAGTGAAAAATCAGGTAAATTTGTTTCGGACGAATACTATGTTTAACTCATTCCCTATGGCTGTGCTTAATATAGATAGATAGATATATTTGTTAATTTTTTTCAAACAAAGGGAAGTAACCCCATTTTGCAAAGGATTTACATTTGTGAAATATTAACAAATCAAGGATAATTTCAGCCAGAAATGGATAAGCTTTAACCCAGCAACTGTCAAAAGCAAACATGCTTTGGTGTAAACTCTGTTGTAGCAAACTAGATTTGTATTACTAAAAAACCTAAACTAATAGAGCATGAATCAAGTATAGATATTCTTATAGTAAATTGGACAAGTATTCATGAGCTATGAGTTTGGGAATCCTGTAATCTAGGTCAAATGAATATGACGACCTTTCAACAGTGTGTACAATTGTGCTACTGTTTATCTTTTTTCAACTCACACCCACACTGACTGTTAGGTCTTTTTTTTTTATCAAAATAAGTTTTTTTAGACACTTAATTAAGCATTATACTTAATAAAAAAAATTGTTTTTGACCTACATATTTCTTAATATAATGCCTATTAAATTTATTAGCACCCTATTTTCCAATTCTTTTGCTACTAGAACTCAAACTGTTATTAGAGCTAGGCCCACTATCGTCAACATCACTACAAAACTATCTTGAAAAGCACCTTCATAAAGAAATAATTCAAATACACTTGGCTTTAGTTTTTCAGGGCTAACTTTTGAGTCCTAAATGTTAGTTTAAAAAAAAATATAAAAATTTCAGCTTGATTAAAAAAAATGAACATGAAATAATCCCTTAGTTTTCTATAAATTGGAAGTAAATCAAATAATTTGTTATAGTAGTCCCCTTTTAAAAACACATAAATCCTCTGTAGTTATAATATTAATTTTAGTAGAGGCTGATTATAAGGGCCGTGACACAACAGAAGCAGTCATAACTGCCGATGATCTGCTATTATATATATTCATGGGTTAAGAAAAATATAACATAACAACAAAAATGTGCCTAAATCGAGCACCTGGTACAAATACATGCTAGATGTAGGCACATAATAAAGCACACACAGATTAAAAATGAAACAAAGTAAAAATTTCTTCAGTTTTATTTTATTGCAATCCCATTATAATCAGGCAATCACCAGAAGTCTCGAGAGATGATTGATTTCATTGCCATTTTAAAATACAAAAGTGAGAGGTGTCAGGACGTGTCGGCTTGCACTTGGACACATCCATTCGAACCACTCGAGGACACATTTAGTCGCAACTGTAGGGAATGGTTTAAATTGTTTGTATTGTGTTGAGAATAATTGTTCACTTTTGAGATGTACCATTTGAAAAGTTCTCAGAAAGGTAATGTAATGTTATAAAACAAAAATGATTCAAGTAAACTTATATTTGCAATCCAGGGCATGTGTGGCTCTTGTTGGGCTTTTTCAACCACTGGCAATATTGAAGGTCAGTGGGCCATCAACTCTGCATCACGGAAACTTCTCTCCCTCTCTGAGCAAGGTTTGTCATGATATTTTAATGTAAAAATATTTTTGTATGCCTACTTAACAATGACTTTAAAAAAATCCAGTCTCTGAAATAGATGTCAAAGATTTTTTAGGTCCCAAATAAAAAAAAAAATTGATTCCTATAAAAAAATCCATTCTTTGAAATAGATGTCAAAGATTTTACATGTCCCAAAGAAAAAAAATTCAAGCCTTTAAAAAACATATTTTCACCAGCACATGTGCCCCTGAACAAACCCATTAATTCATTGTTTACAAAGTAAATAGAGAAAGTACTAGCTTGGATCAAAGTCCAATAGTAGTTGGTGTGATCGTCTTGCTAACACATGATTCATAAACTGACTGAAACCCTACAAGGAAGTAGAATTTGATCAGAGTTCCATTTAATGAGCAATAATATTGTTTGTGTTTTAAGCATCCTTTAAAATGAAATGTATAGATTTGAACTTGCAATAGTGACATAATTATATCACCATTACTTATAAAACTAATAAACATATATCAAAATAGTAAATAATAAAACACAATTGGAATAATTAATGGTCTTAACTCCTATTGCTTCTATATTTTTTGCTTTATCAGTAAAAGATTTTTATTTCCTTGTTAATTTTATAAGAAAAATAAGATAATAATTAGGATGTCAAATTTTTTTCCCTGTTAGAACTGGTGGACTGTGATAAAGAGGATGAAGGTTGTAATGGTGGACTGCCATCCCAGGCTTATGATGCCATCATGAAACTTGGTAGGATTTTTTTATATTTAGTCTTATAATTCAAGCCATGAATTTGTCAGTTTTCGCCAGTCTTGCAGCCTTGTGGTAGGGCTTCCTTCTTGGCTGCCATTTTTTAAAGCCTAGTTTATTTGATGATTGGAGGCTTGTCTATTGATATTGTTTGGCAGAACTTAAGTCAAATCAATTCTTTACTTTATGATATTGTATTGTAATTTTAAAAAGATGTGAAAGATAAACATTTGTCTTTTAATTTGATTTCATCACTATGACATCATTTCCAGGTGGCATTGAGACAGAGAATGACTACACATACGAGGGTAAGGATGACAAATGCAAGTTTAACCAATCAGAAGTTGTCGTCAAACTCACTGGAGCTGTCAACATCAGTCAGGACGAAAATGGTAAAATTTCTTCATTGTTGGGATCACACATGTTACAACAATTTAATTAATTATAGACATTTTTTTGTTTTTATTCAAGTCGTGTTTTAATTATTTAAACACAAAATTAGTATCGGTGTCCTAGTGTTGCCCTCAGATGGCCCAATGACTATAAATGTTACATCTTTACCCTCAGATGGCCCAATGACTATAAATGTAACATCTTTGCCCCAAGATGGCCCAATGACTATCAATGTAACATCTTTGCCCTCAGATGGCCCAATGACTATCAATGTAACATCTTTGCCCTCAGATGGCCCAATGACTATCAGTGTAACATCTTTGCCCTCAGATGGCCCAATGACTATAAATGTAACATCTTTGCCCTCAGATGGCCCAATGACTATCAATGTAACATCTTTGCCCTCAGATGGCCCAATGACTATCAATGTAACATCTTTGCCCTCAGATGGCCCAATGACTATAAATGTAACATCTTTGCCCTCAGATGGCCCAATGACTATAAATGTAACATCTTTGCCCTCAGATGGCCCAATGACTATAAATGTAACATCTTTGCCCTAAGATGGCCCAATGACTATAAATGTAACATCTTTGCCCCAAGATGGCCCAATGACTATCAATGTAACATCTTTGCCCTCAGATGGCCCAATGACTATCAATGTAACATCTTGGCCCTCAGATGGCCCAATGACTATCAGTGTAACATCTTTGCCCTCAGATGGCGCAATGACTATAAATGTAACATCTTTGCCTTCAGATGGCCCAATGACTATCAATGTAACATCTTTGCCCTCAGATGGCCCAATGACTATCAATGTAACATCTTTGCCCTCAGATGGCCCAATGACTATAAATGTAACATCTTTGCCCTCAGATGGCCCAATGACTATCAATGTAACATCTTTGCTATATATTTTTTGACAGAAATGGCTGCCTGGTTGTACAAGAATGGTCCTATCTCCATTGGTATTAATGCCTTTGCCATGCAGGTAACATGTTGGCCCCATTAACGGTCTAATTTAACACAATACATATCATGTTATGGAGTGACCTATTTCTAGCTACCTATTGTGTTATTTAAGAAAAATTATAGTTTTTAATATTAATATATTAATCCTTCATTCCAGAGATTAATGCATGCTCATAATTGATTATGGAGTGTGGGTATTAATAAATATGCAGGTCCAGTTGTGCCTCCTTCAATCACATTAGAGCTAAAACTCAAATCTTAAAGGTTTTGAACAAGGCATAATTTATATATTTAATAAAAATGTGTGATTAGTATTAGTATATGTATTACTGTATTTCCTTCAGTTTTACATGGGTGGCATCTCTCATCCTTGGAAGTTATTCTGTAGCCACACAAGTCTTGACCATGGAGTGCTCATTGTTGGATATGGAAGTAAGTAAACTCTTGAAAGGATTGATTCCTGTGATTCTTTTTTTTTTTAAAAATGCATACCCCAACAGCTTTTTCTTGTAGCATGTATGATTAATTAAATCTTCATTTTATTAGTTAAGGTAACCCCAGGTTTCTAGCTTCCGTTTAAACAGGTTGATGACAGTGCAATGGTCAGTCTACTTTGTAAGGGGAAATTAAAGTATAAAATAAAAAACAAAATCTTATGTTAACCAGTGTGTAAAAAATATGTTTCTTTACCTTCTCCCATAAAATTATTTATCTCTATGTGTTCATGTTCACCTCTGTGTTCATGTTCACCTCTGTGTTCATGTTCACCTCTGAGTTCATGTTCACCTTTGTGAAGGGTTACCAACCCAATGACCTAAAATTTACGGCATTTTTTACGAACTGACAAATTTAAGTATCGATACATTTTAAAAAAAAATATTCATATTCTTTACACCTCTGTTCATGTTCACCTCTGTGTTCATGTTCACCTCTGTGTTCATGTTCACCTTTGTGTTCATGTTCACCTCTGTGTTCATGTTCACCTTTGTGTTCATGTTCACCTTTGTGTTCATGTTCACCTCTGTGTTCATGTTCACCTCTGTGTTCATGTTCACCTCTGTGTTCATGTTCACTTTTGTGTTCATGTTCACCTTTGTGTTCATGTTCACCTCTGTGTTCATGTTCACCTCTGTGTTCATGTTCATCTCTGTGTTCATGTTCACCTCTGAGTTCATGTTCACCTTTGTGAAGGGTTACCAACCCAATGACCTAAAATTTACGGCATTTTTTACGAACTGACAAATTTAAGTATCCATACATTTAAAAAAAAAAATATTCATATTCTTTACACCTCTGTGTTCATGTTCACCTCTGTGTTCATGTTCACCTCTGCGTTCATGTATGTTCACCTTTGTGTAGGGTTACCAACCCAATGACCTAAAATTGACGGCATTTTTTACGAACTGACAAATTTAAGTATCCATACATTTAAAAAAAAAAATATTCTGATTCTTTACACCTCTGTGTTCATGTTCACCTCTGTGTTCATGTTCACCTCTGTGTTCATGTTCACCTTTGTGTTCATGTTCACCTCTGTGTTCATGTTTACCTCTGTGTTCATGTTCACCTCTGTGTTCATGTTCTTCACCTCTGAGTTCATGTTCACCTTTGTGAAGGGTTACCAACCCAATGACCTAAAATTTACGGCATTTTTTACGAACTGACAAATTTAAGTATGGATACATTTAAAAAAAAAAATATTCATATTCTTTACAACTATGTTTCTATTGCTTTATTTTAATACATATGACAGTGTGGCATGAGCTTATTTTATAGCGTAGTGTATATTGTATTGTTATCTCATCCGTGTTGAATTTCTTCTGAGTATGATCATGCAGAACGAGTTTAAAGCAAGCAAGAAGAAATCACAAACCCTGCAATTTTGCATATTGTTTATCTTCTCTTCAAAAGATTTTTGTACGATGTCAAATTATTTTATGGACAGCTTAAAGTTTCTACGGACTTCTACTGACAGGTCACTTTAGGTCATCCCCAAACTGTCGTTAAATTTACTGCCGGTTGGCAACCCTGCCGCTGTGAAAGTTTTTTACGTTTTGTTTGTTTCCTCACATGCTGTTTATGTCCTCCACAGAGAAAGGCAATGAGCCATACTGGATTGTCAAAAACAGCTGGGGTGAACACTGGGGTGTCAAGGTCAGTTTTACTTTATGATAGATTCAATAAGTTGAGACAAAATTCTGTACACATGCCGTCCATTGATGAAGAGCACTTTTGAATTTTTCATAATTAGCTGTAATTAAAATGTTCTTGCTTTGCAATGTTATAATTAAAATGTTCTTGCTCTGCAATGTTATAATTAAAATGTTCTTGCTCTGCAATGTTATGATTAAAAAGAAACCTCTCATTCTTAAATGGGGACTAAATCTGATCCTGCTGGAAATCTACTCTTAACAATAATTGTTAATTTGAAGCTCATGGTTGAGCCTAGTGACTTGAACTGAGTGAAGCATGTTTGAATTTCATTTCTATTTCTATTGTAAAAACAATTAACCCAAAAAAAAACAAAACAAAAAAATGTAGTGCTCAAAGTCTTTCTGTTGAAACGGAAACGTTTACATATTTTGAAACATGTATTTGTTTTTAAAAATGTCATTAATGAATTCATTTTATTTGAATGCATGCTCTTATTTTGCAGGGTTACTACCTAGTGTACCGGGGTGATGGAACCTGTGGTCTCAACACCATGTGTACCTCAGCTACAGTCAATTAAAGGGCTGTAAACAAGTGTGCCATTTTTATTTTAGTTTTTTATTCCTGAGTTTTCCCCTTTTAATGTTTTATTTTTGTGCTCTCTTCGCTGCATCATCTCCACAAAAAGGCTTTTTATTTTATTTTACCTTTCTCAGATTTTATTGGATACAATGATGATTTAAATTTAAAATATCAACAATGTGATTTTTTTTTTTTTTCCTAATCTTTGTATCTAAGAACCCAATAATGATTGGATTAATCAACTTATCATGGGATCCTAATGCCTTCTCTATTGATGAGGGGTCCCAAAACCGTCTGGGCTGGGTTCCAGAAATATGAGTTCTTTTAACTTGAAAGATATTTTTTGGAAAAAGATTCTGATGCAAATATTTTTAAAAATATTATCTTCTTACTGCACTTGATGCTGGTAAGTCTTGAATTTAGTCATGGGAAGAAATGATGTGAAATTTTTAACACTATTTTTATTAGTCATATTTTGTACACTTTTTATAGCTACAGCTTAGCTTATAGATCATATTCCAAAGTTAGAAAGTTTGCTAGTTCCATAACTTTAGCATCCAGGGTTATTGAGATTCACTTGTCACTTTCTAGGTTTATTTGATTGTCATATACTTATAACTTTAAAAAAAAAAATTATTTGAACAAGCATAAAAGATTTTTATTGAGATAAGATATAATTTTTTTAATTTTTCTTAATGTAAAGGAATATTTTAGATTTAAATTTTGGAAAAAAAACAATCGGTGCCCTAGTTGTTGCTTACGTAACTGCACTGTACCTCTTCTTGCGCGCCAACAATCTTCTTACATCTATAAACTTGTACACATCTATAAACTTGTACATAAATAGTCTGCATTCCATTTGAGATTAATTTGTTACAAACCTAACCAATAAAAAATAACCAATGTGTGCTAGTCAGTTGCCAGGTTGCCAGGTTGTCAGCTTGTCAATTGTCATTACCAAGAAAAGAGTAAAAGAAAACAAACCTGAAAATTAGAAATTATGGAAAAATTCAAATGTCTTGGCTCACTCCATATTTATTGAAATCCCTCATTTTGAGCACTTTCAGGCTAATTCCAGTGTTTTTATTATACATGATTTGATCACTGCTTTCACAAGATTTTTCCTCTCTATTTTTACTTCAAATTACTGCATAAACTTCTCATGACTTAGTCATGGCAAGGATAGACACTAACAAGAAGTCAAGGTCTTTTTACATGTGTGAAATTTTACATTTTTGGATTTCAATTTTGTCAGTAGTGAAACTTTTTTTCCCATGTCTCTTAACATTGTATTTAACATTGGCTAAAAATGTGAGTGAATTAATTAAAGGAATTTAATGTGACCCTGAAAGCAATAAAAAAATTTATGTGACACCTTTTTATTATTTTGTGATTATTTCAAACTTATTTTCATTTGTATTTATTATGCGTGGATGACTTTGAAAGGTGATAAGGTCTCTAGCTTCCAAAGAGGTGCATGATGGTATACATTAAGTTAATATTCTTCTCAGGCAGGATGAGCGTAAGTCGACAAGTAATTGTTTTTTCTTTTGTAACCAAATAATTTTTTTTTCTTTTGTAACGGATGTAGCCTAACAGGGTTCATACATCTGGCAATGACCAGCTTCAGGAACAGTACAATTCTAAATGGGGTTAGTATCGAGACAGTTCCAAGACTTGATCTCTTACTCCGCCTTTAACCAAAAGTATTGTGGCCTGAAGGTCCATAAATTCAAAACTGGTGAAATCCTGTCTTACTTATCTCTCTACACGTGCAGTATGACCTCTGCCAATAATTTAAATCAGTTGTGGAGTCTGACGAGAGATCCTCTCATAGAATTTAAAAAAAAAAATGACTGACCCATTGTCCCCCTCACATTGAACAGCAGCAGTGACTTGGTGTGTGATTCATAAAGTCACCCACAACACGTTTATACCCTGTGTCGTGCTGGGGAGTTTGGTTTGAGAGTATGAACCAGAGACACACACACAAAAGGCAATACCAAAGTGATACTGTCGTCAAAGGGGGCGCTGCATTGACAAACCAGGCGTTATTGCGCAGCACCGGCAGTGGTGTTGGTGAACCAAAGAGTGGATTCTGAGATTACTCTGTACCTTCTAACAAACACTATTCTGTAATTTTTCTTATCATTAGTCTCGAAACTTTCAGATTACAATTAATATATATATAAGATATCGGTAAATTTATTATCCAGATAAATGGAATAAATAATAAAAAATAAATTTTTCATTCATCGTACATATTTCTTTACAGTCCTGAAAATCCTTGTTTAAGTTTTTCGTTGCTCTTCATAATTAGTCTGTAGCAAGACTTTTGTCCAATAATTGTGCGGCATGAACAACTGTTGAGTTACTGAGTGTGAGTTGTAATTTTGAACAGCGTCCTGACTTTTTGTTTGAACGGAGTTCTCCCCTTTTTTACCCCTCAAGATCATAGACTCTCCTTATGCCTGTTAGCGATTTCTCGTCGGAGGGTTGTTTTATGCCAGGAAAGATAATTATTAATGATAAACATTGAATGGAAGGACGCAAAAAGATACCAGGTAAACGTATCAGTCAACCTGCCACGTCTCAAGACATACGCTGAGCACCAGGGCCGTGTGAAGGGGGTTGACGTGGGCTCTATTTTACTCGTCCATTTCGTTGCGGTATTTTTTTTTTTTTCTATATATGAGGGGTGGCATTTTCAGAGTTCGCCCCAGGTGCCAATTTTATCTGGCACTACCCTCCTCACCAAATTTTATTTGATTCATTTTATTGTCAGTAGATTGTGATTTCTGAAGGGCTGGCTCTTTCAACTGGACACCAGGTCGATTAAGCAGAGCCAAACGCTCACTGAACACTGATTTCACCGCTGACAACCCCATAAACAATTACACCCGAAACAATAGCAAATGCTTCACTGAGCCTCGGTGTAACACAGTGCAGTATAAGCAATCATTCTTCCAACACACAATACTTGCTTGGAGCCACCTGGACAATTCCGCTGTGGACTCGACATCGGTCGAAAGCTTCAAGGCTGCCCTGGCATCTGCTTGGAGTTGTTAAAAGCACAGATGCCAGTATATGGATGCAGCAACGAACACTACGAGAACCAGAGTATAAAAAGTTGATCACATCACTGATCCTTGTGTTGACCACATCATTGATCCTTGTGTTGATCGCACCATTGATCCTTGTGTTGATCACACCATTGATCCTTGTGTTGATCGAGTGTTCATGAAAATTTAACTTAAGCTGTGTGAATGACGTAATGGATGAAGTAATGAATAAAGTAACGAACGAAGTAATGTGTGAAGTAATGAATGAAGTAACGAATGAAGTAATGAATGAAGTAATGAATGAAGTAACGATCGAAGTAATGTGTGAAGTAATGAATGAAGTAACCAATGAAGTAACGAATGAAATAATGAATGAAGTAATGAATGAAATAATGAATGAAGTAACGAATGAAGTAATGAGTGAAGTAATGAATGAAGTAATTTCTTCTTAATATGACCTCATAAGCTAACAACTGCAAAATAAAAGTCAAACCACTATAAACTGGTGTACGCCTTCTATGATCTGTGTTGGAAAGTGATCAACGATTAAAAAAAGAAAAATGAAACGACTCCCTGATGATAAACAGCCTTTCTGAAATTCCGCCCCACCATACAAAAAATAAGAAAGAGCCGCCCTGCGAGGACACCCCCCCCCCCTCAGCTGGGAGGGATTTGTCGCACGGTTTGACCAGATCAACGTAAGACCCCAGAAGGCACACCTCATCCCCACAGCCAGTGAACAAAGCCAGCGTGTGCACAGCATCCAGAAGGCTCACCTCATCCCCACAGCCAGTGAACAAAGCCAGCGTGTGCACAGCATCCAGAAGGCTCACCTCATCCCCACAGCCAGTGAACAAAGCCAGCGTGTGCACAGCATCCAGAAGGCTCACCTCATCCCCACAGCCAGTGAACAAAGCCAGCGTGTGCACAGCATCCAGAAGGCTCACCTCATCCCTACAGCCAGTGAACAAAGCCACCGTGTGCATAGCATCCAGAAGGCTCACCTCATCCCTACAGCCAGTGAACAAAGCCACCGTGTGCACAACATCCAGAAGGCTCACCTCATCCCCACAGCCAGTGAACAAAGCCAGCGTGTGCACAGCATCCAGAAGGCTCACCTCATCCCTACAGCCAATGAACAAAGCCACCGTGTGCATAGCATCCAGAAGGCTCACCTCATCCCTACAGCCAGTGAACAAAGCCACCGTGTGCATAGCACACAGAAGGCTCACCTCATCCCTACAGCCAGTGAACAAAGCCACCGTGTGCACAACATCCAGAAGGCTCACCTCATCCCTACAGCTCGTGAATAAAGCCACCGTGTGCACAGCACCCAGAAGGCACACCTCATCCCTACAACCAGTGAACAAAGCCACCGTGTGCACGTACCGGCCTTACAACACCGTATCTTCTGTGTTCATCGCCGCTCAAGGTCGGAGGGTACAGACCGTGGTTGAAGCGCCCCTGACTATCTGTTACTATAGTTGTTAAATCAGACCTAAAAAAAGCAACATCAAATACAAGCAACGTAATCTACTCTGTAGTTGATGACGCTATTTATTTTATCTGTGAAGCCCGCGTTGTCTGCTCTCCATGACCTCTTTAAGCCAACTCGAAGATAATGGTGAAAATAATGGTCGGCCTATCCGTCACGATTCTCTTCTCTCAGCAGACAAACACCAAATCGGTCATACAATGTTATAATTTCTGATGACCTACAAAATAATTGTAACGGCCAATGTGAAGTACTTCTTTTTGAATCAGTTTATTCACTAACCCCTTAGTTCGCTATCGTTAATTTTTTTTTTTTTTTTTTTAAATATCTAAGAAATTGGTCAATCTACGTAAATTGAAATTTACATTTTCTACACACCAAAATAATTCACAATTACAAAAAAAAAAAAATTAAAAAAAAAAAAATAATAATAAAAATGTTTTTAAAAAAAATTGAGGAGATAATTAAATCTGGTCCAAAATTAGTTTTACTACCACCCCATACCCCACCCCCCAAACAATAATACAGACATCCTTTCATTTGACAACATTTAATTCAGTTCATCGAACTAGTGTGACCAACTAACGCACATAGTCTGGTGAGGGTCTGAGATTACTCTCCTATGACCCCGACTACCAACTCTATCTGCTGAGCTGTGCCATGTAGCCTGTTAAAATCTTGTGCCGATGTATCAGTGCATATGTGACGCTAGACTCTGCTGCCTGCGACCTAACCCCCACCAAGGGTTTTGTCTGCTAGGAATCGGCAAGTTAGCCAATACACCTCTGGCTGTAATGTTTTCTGCCCACTGCTTGTGCCATCTGTTCGAAAATGGTCTGCCAACCAGTTTTCAATTCCCAGATATATTACTGAGTCTGGGCACCCACGGTTTTTCGCCAAAGTGTCTGCGTTTTCGTTGCCACTGACACTAACGTGCCACTGACACTAACGTGCCACTGACACTAACGTGCCACTGACACTAACGTGCCACTGACACTAACGTGCCACTGACACTAACGTGCCCCTGACACTAACGTGCCACTGACACTAACGTGCCACTGACACTAACGTGCCCCTGACACTAACGTGCCACTGACACTAACGTGCCACTGACACTAACGTGCCACTGACACTAACGTGCCACTGACACTAACGTGCCACTGACACTAACGTGCCTCTGTAATCCACTGCACTGTCACCGTTCAGCATAATTCACCGATTTTTCCCACGTCATCCATGATGGCGCCAACTAAGTGAGTAGTACCCGAACTAGTATGACGACAAACTGTCTATCTAAATTATTCTGTAGCCATAAGAATAATGAAATTAATTATGTGAAAAAACACAACAAAACAACAACTTCAGTTATGCTAGGCGTGAGTAGCCAGATACAACTTTCACTCAGCTGTAGTTTAGGTGTGGGTAGCCCAAGAACTCTAAGCCAGGTACAACTTCCACTCAGCTGTAGTCTAGGTGTGAGCAGCCCAAGAACTCTAAGCCAGGTACAACTTTCACTCAGCTGTAGTCTAGGTGTGAGCAGCCCAAGAACTCTAAGCCAGGTACAACTTTCACTCAGCTGTAGTCTAGGTGTGAGCAGCCGAAGAACTCTAAGCCAGGTACAACTTTCACTCAGCTGTAGTCTAGGTGTGAGCAGCCCAAGAACTCTAAGCCAGGTACAACTTTCACTCAGCTGTAGTCTAGGTGTGGGTAGCCCAAGAACTCTAAGCCAGGTACAACTTTCACTCAGCTGTAGTCTAGGTGTGAGCAGCCCAAGAACTCTAAGCCAGGTACAACTTTCAATCAGCTGTAGTCTAGGTGTGGGCAGCCCAATAACTCTAAGCCAGGTACAACTTTCAATCAGCTGTAGTCTAGGTGTGAGCAGCCCAAGAACTCTAAGCCAGGTACAACTTTCAATCAGCTGTAGTCTAGGTGTGAGCTGCCCAAGAACTCTAAGCCAGGTACAACTTTCACTCAGCTGTAGTCTAGGTGTGAGCAGCCCAAGAACTCTAAGCCAGGTACAACTTTCAATCAGCTGTAGTGTAGGTGTGGGCAGCTCAAGAACTCTAAGCCAGGTACAACTTTCAATCAGCTGTAGTCTAGGTGTGGGCAGCCCAAGAACACTAAGCCAGGTACAACTTTCAATCAGCTGTAGTCTAGGTGTGAGCAGCCCAAGAACTCTAAGCCAGGTACAACTTTCACTCAGCTGTAGTCTAGGTGTGAGCAGCCCAAGAACTCTAAGCCAGGTACAACTTTCACTCAGCTGTAGTCTAGGTGTGTAGTCTAGGTGTGAGCAGCCCAAGAACTCTAAGCCAGGTACAACTTTCACTCAGCTGTAGTCTAGGTGTGAGCAGCCCAAGAACTCTAAGCCAGGTACAACTTTCACTCAGCTGTAGTCTAGGTGTGAGCAGCCCAAGAACTCTAAGCCAGGTACAACTTTCACTCAGCTGTAGTCTAGGTGAGAGCAGCCCAAGAACTCTAAGCCAGGTACAACTTTCACTCAGCTGTAGTCTAGGTGTGAATAGCCCAAGAACTCTAAGCCAGGTACAACTTTCACTCAGCTGTAGTTGTGCATTTTAAAATTTAATTTTTTTTACTTACCCCACACATGTATTTTGAGCAGTACATCGACAGAACATGGTCACATTAAGTACATGAGTAGTACATGACCACTAATTGAGCAGATAAGTGCATGGGCAGTATATGTGCAAATAAATACATGGGCAGTACATGAACAGATAAGTACATGGGCAGTACATATACTGATTAGTACATGGGCAGTAGATATACTGATAAGTACATGGGCAGTACATGGGCAGTACATGGGCAGATAAGTACATTGGCAGAAAAATACATTGGCAGTCTATATACTGATAAGTACATGGGCAGTAGATATACTGATAAGTACATGGGCAGTACATGGGCAGATAAGTACATTGGCAGAAAAATACATTGGCAGTTCATATACTGATAAGTACATGGGCAGTACATTGGCAATACATGGGCAGATAGGTACATGGGCAGTACATCGGCAGATAAGTACATTAGCAGATAAGTACATTGGCAGAAACATACATTGGGAGTACATAATATACTGATAAGTACATGGGAAGTACATTGGCAGTAAAAGGGCAGATACGTACACGTGCAGTGCATGGGCAGATAAGTACATGAACAAATTCGTGTATTAGTATAACATGAGTGAAACATGGGAAGTAAATGAGAGATAAGCACATGAGCAGTAAATGGGCACTAAATGGGCATTATATGTAATGGAACATGAGCAGTACATGGGCAGATAAGTACATGGGCAGTGCATGGGGAGTGAGTACATGAGCAAATTAGTACATAAATATAACATGAGCGAAACATGGGAAGTACATGAGCAGTAAATGGGTACTAAATGGGCATTACATGTATAGAACATGATCAGTACACGGGCAGATAAGTGCATGGGCAGTAAATCGTCAGTACATGGGCAGATAAGTGCATGGGCAGTAAATCGTCCGTACATGGGCAGATAAGTGCATGGACAGAACATGGGTAGTACGTGGGCAAGAAAGGCAATGCAATGTTTATTGCCTTGAGAGTGATGTCCACTACATGAGAACCAACTACTCGGAAACTTGAATTAATTGAATAAAGAGGCCCGTCAGAACAAGTCTACGGTGGACAAGAGGCGCAATCGTCTATACTTACAAACTGCACCTGAGTTTGAGAAGCTGGTTGGTTCATCGTAGTTCATTGACTGCGCAACTAATGGCGGACAAAGATACCATTACTATAATACACCAAAAAAAAAAAAAAAAAA
>CAXITT010000339.1:127123-165344 GCA_964033795.1 Lymnaea stagnalis | reverse complement strand
GCAGACGACACGGCGGTATATAGGACAATGGTCAACAGCTCTGACCAGAGCCAGCTTCAACAAGACCTCAATCGGTTAGCTGAGTGGGAGATGAGCTGGGACATGGAATTTCATCCCGTCAAGTGCCAAACCTTGTCAGTCTCCAGAAGCAGGTTCCCTCTAAACCACTCTTACGAACTGCATGGCCATATTCTTGAGCCAGTTTCCTCCGTTAAGTACTTGGGTGTTACCATCCAAAGAGAGGTCCACTGGGACGTGCACATTAACAGTGTGTGCAACCGGGCAAACAAGACCCTGGGGTTCCTAAGGCGCAATCTGAAGATCGGCAACTCAAGCGTGAAAGAAAAAGCCTATAAAGCCTTTGTCCGACCTATTTTAGAGTATGCTTCTACAGTCTGGGACCCATTTACCCAGAAAAGCATCGACAGGTTGGAGGCGGTCCAGCGACGGGCAGCACGCTTTGTCATGAACCGCTACAGAAGCACCTCGAGTGTTGGCAGCATGCTGGAAACACTGGGCTGGTCGACATTGGAAGAACGACGACGACTATCCAGGCTCACCATGTTGTACAAGATAACAAATGGACTGGTGCACTGCTCCGGAATCAAACAGAAACTCGTTAATCTTCCCCCCAGACTGCGACGAAGTCACGACAAACAGTTCCGGCTGGTAAAAACAAGAACAAAGTACAGAAGCTCCTCATTCCTGCCGAAGACAATAGGGGACTGGAACAAGCTTCCAAAAGCAACAGTTGAGGCGGCTACACTCGATACATTTGTGTCTATTGTCTCCTGTATTCCAACCCCCAGTTCATAACACCACTGCTGAGTCGCCCTTGCAACCAGTGAAGTATCCCATTGAAACCCATGGACAGTAACATCGCAAACCCCTCTGAAACATAGGAGCCAGAATGATCAATTCATTGATCGTGGGCCCTTAAAATAAAGAAGAAGAAGAAGATGTGTACATTTCATGTTGCCCTAACCTTTACTGCTTCCCAACTCAAAGCAGCAGTCAATCTTTATAATCAGCTAGTGTTTAAAGTCCAGCTGTTAAATCATCATCAGGTCCGAGCAATGTTCTTATCACCAACGCCAACGCTATCTTTGTGTGAATAGAAACAGATTGCCGGCATTGTCCACAATTTATAGCAGTCATTGGGTGCTCGGCTTTTGACGGTTTAAGACTGAATGCCCCTTTGCTTGTTCATCTCCCTTGAAATAACTTTTCCTGGGTGATGTGGGTGATGTTGATGTGGGTGATCTCGATGTGGGTGATGTTGATGTTGGTGGTGTTGATGTGGATGATGTTGATTTGGGTGATCTTGATGTGGGTGAACTTGACGTGGACGATCTGGATGCAGATGAACTGATTTGGGTGATTTTGATGTGGGTGATGTTGATGTGGTTGATGCTGATGTGGGTGATGCTGATGTGGGTGATGCTGATGTGGGTGATGTTGATGTGGGTGATGCTGATGTGGGTGATGCTGATGTGGGTGATGCTGATGTGGGTGATGCTGATGTGGGTGATGCTGGTGTGGGTGATGCTGATATGGGTGATGCTGATGTGGGTGATGCTGATGTGGGTGATGCTGATGTGGGTGATGCTGATGTGGGTGATTTTGACGCGGGTGATGCCGATGTGGGTGATCTTGACGCGGGTGCTTTTAATGTCGGTGATCTCGATGTGGATGATCTTGATTAGGATGATCTTGTCATTGTTGATCTCGGTGTGGATGATTTTAAGATGGGGGGGGGGGGATCCTGTCGTGAGTTATCTCAGCGTGGGTGATCTAGAGGTGGTATTTTTACCACAAAAAAGTATTTAACAACAAGGCAAATCTGTGATTTGTTAGGGGGGCATAGGGAGGTGCTTATTTGATAATAACTCCCTGTTATCCTCCCGCCTCCCTCAATCACATATTAAGCTAAAATGCCACTATAATAGTAAAATACGATCCCAACTCATCTGTGGTCTGTGTAACGAATAATCTTTATTACTCACTCTTCATTCTTTTTATACCTCACCTCACATGATCACATGACCACTCACTCCATTTCTCCAACCAATATTCCCAGATTTAAGTTAGACAATCAGGAAAACAACTCACCACGTCCAGACATACCCCCATGACAACACCACTGGCCAATCAGGTCACGGAAGCTCACACAATACACACAACACTAATCGCCAGTCATGCGTACTATCACAGTCGTACAACACAAATGTCCTCACTCTGTTGACACGGCATCAACCTGTACGATAAATTAATCTCATTTTCAATGGCACGCCTAGGTTACGCCCTGGGCGCCACTTGAAGATGGGGTGCCAAAAAACAAAAACAAATTTCGATTCATTCGATAGTTATTCACAACCCTCTCGCTGTTCACACTGCGCTAATTACACTCTTTTAATCGAAAAATTTTTGTAACCTTTGAATTTTCGCTTTCAAATAGATTAACGGGCTTCCTAATAATAATAATAATAATAATAATAATAATAATAAAGTTTATTTGGAAATCACGCGTCATCCTCAAAGGCTCAAAGCGCGGTACATAGTCTAGTACATTAAAAGAGAGATGAAACGATCAACATTTATGCAATACAAAGTCTGTCAACGTGGCCCCCAAAAATTGAGAAATGGCTAATATAAATTTAAAAAAACTTCAGTGCCCCTCCCCCATAATGGGCAACGAATACCCTGTGTACGCCCATGGCCATTTTCAAAATTTCATCATCTCATCCACACCGCATCAAACCAACACCACATGAATTCATCACGACATCACCATTTTATCACCTCTACATCAACACTAAAGAACGGTTACCGGAAATTTCGTCGACGATAAATTGATCGACGGAAATTTTATCGAACGGAAATTTGGTCCAATCTTTTTTTTCAGTTCACACGTTAAAATTTTCGTCAAATTTCTTTTTGAACGCACTATACTACATAGTCAAACAAAATAATGGCTTGAATGAGAAATTTTGAAGCAAAGTTTGAACGTAAAAACTGAAGAAAAAAAAAAAAGATTCGACCGAATTTCCGTTCGATTAAATTACCGTCGATCAATTTACCGTCCACGAAATTTCTTTCGATCAAATTTCTGATAAATTGATCGACGGAAATTTTATCGAACGGAAATTTGGTCCAATCTTTTTTTTCAGTTCACACGTTAAAATTTTCGTAAAATTTCTTTTTGAACGCACTATACTACATAGTCAAACAAAATAATGGCTTGAATGAGAAATTTTGAAGCAAAGTTTGAACGTAAAAACTGAAGAAAAAAAAAAAGATTCGACCGAATTTCCGTTCGATTAAATTACCGTCGATCAATTTACCGTCGACGAAATTTCTTTCGATCAAATTTCCGGATACGCTAAAGAACACATCAAAATTCATAATTCTTTCAACCTTCACACTAAATCAGTAGTTTTTTTTTACCTTATTAAAATTTAGTCATACTCTATCAATGTTTAGTCATGACCTATTAAGATTTAGTCATGCCCTATCAACATTTGGCCATATCCTATCAACATTTAGTCATAACCAATCAGCATTTAGTCCTACACTATCAACATTTAGTCCTACACTTTCAACATTTAGTCAGAAACTATCAACGTTGAGTTATTACCAATTCAGATTTAGTCATACCCAATAAACGTTTAGTCATACCTGATCAACATTTAGTCATACCCTATCAACATTTAGTCATACCCTAACAACGTTTAGTCATACTCTATCAAAATATAGTCATACCCTATCGACATTTAGTCATACCCTATCAACGTTGGGACAAGGGGTAATGTTTGAAAATTAGACTTTATTAATTTTTTATCTATTACATCTGTGTTTGTATATTGTTTGTTCATTTATGAATAATATATGTATATGCAATATGGCATATGCATCCTATATTGTTAATGTAGTCTTTAATAAAAAAAATAATTTTTAAATTTCTTTTTCATTTTTCTCAAATTCACGTTCTTCAAATTGTTTAGGAATGCCAAATTAATCAGGAGGCAAAGTATTATAGCTACAGGTGTCAATCTTTTCATGCTTCTTACCAATGATATTATACACAAAATGACACCTTCTTCTTTTAGATCTGTCCAACACAAGGCTTTAAATTATTTTTTTACATATGCTACCCCAGAAATTTGCCAAAAATGTATGTGACCCAACATAAATGTTATTTGTAGATACTCCAATTACTGTAATGCAGTAAACTGGGTGTCATTTTTTAAACGATTGTATTCTAAATGAGTGTTCAAAGTTTCATCATGATATTGAGAAACCATTTGGTGTTGATGCATTTTGCTTAACTGTCAATATTGGTAAATTATTATATATTTTTGAAGCAATAAAAGTCGATATAAAAATAAAAATAAACTATTATGTTTTTTGTCCTTCTATTCGTATATAGTTAGTAGGTACACAATTTTTTTTTTTTTAAATTTAAGAAACGTAGTTTTTTTTTTTTTAAATTTAAGAAACGTAGCAATTTTTTTTTTTTTTTTGGACCCATTGACCACCTAACATTTAGTTATACCATATCATTGTTTAGCCATAATCTTTCATCATTTAGTTATACTATATCAACGTTTAGTCACACTCTCAACATTTAGTCATACCCAATCAACATTTATCATTCTCTGTCAACATTTAGTCATTCTATATCAAAATTTACGCACTGCTATTAGTAGGGAGAAATTAATCTCTTATTTAGAGGAATGGTTCGTTCCAAAACAGTACATAACAAAAGACGATACCAATTGATAAATACACAAAAAAAAAAAACCCAAAAAAAAAAAAAAAAAAAAAAAAAAAGAAAAAAAAAAAAAAAAAAAAAAAAAAAAAAAAAAAAAATTTAAAAAAAAAAAAAAAAAAAAAGACANAAAAAAGTAAAAAAAAAAAAAAAAAACCAATTAAAAAAAAAAAAAAAAAAAAAAACCCAAAAAAAAAAAAAAAAACAACAACAACAGAGAATACAATACTTGAAACAGGGCTAACTGTAATTAATAAGTTTTATTAATTTAATAATAAAGTGCAAAAGTCAAAAAGAAATATAATTAAAAACGACTAACTTACAGTATATTGTGTGGCTGGTACCTGTACAATGTCGAATAAAATACAATGTGCAAAAAAGGTACAAATAATGAAAAGAAGTCTACTGTAAACAAAGCACTCACACATTCTAAAATAACGATCTCTCGCTGTCTGCATCTCTTGATCTGGTATGCATGCCATTCGCCTGTATTTATAGTCTATTCTATAGAAGATTTGAGGTCAGAATACACATCGTAATAGTGGCTCAAACGTTCTACAGTGTTCTACCGCATTCGAGTAAAGAAACAGACGATATATTGGTTTGTGGTAAAGAAGATCAAAGGGAGTAAGACGCCCAATACTATCGCAGGCGAATTGGGGTCAGCTTAAGGTCGCTCACAAGGAAAAGTATAAATGAGAGTTAAAAAACGCCTATATCTAAAACTAGTTGTACACATACATAAAAATACTATCTTCCTCATTATAAACTAGTTTTACATATACAGACTATCATAATATCTTCTCTTAGTAAGGCAGACCTGAGGATAGCGAAATGGTTTCCGGGATACATGGATGGCATATTTTTCTGTTGTTTTTTTGGTCATCCTTTGTAGTGACTGATCCTTGCCAAATTAAAGAATAATGACTAGGCTTTTATCTGACTCTCTCCCGCTGACAGCCCACAGAGTCAAGCTCTCTCCTTCACTTTGGGAGAAAGACGAGGGACTATAACAGGGTCCCTACCTGCCGGCAGTGCAGCCTAGTACCGGAAACACTAGAGCATCTGTTGACCGAATGTCCCTCACTAGAAATGGGCGGCAGGATAGTCCTACGTGAGGAAAATGTTATATGGCTCAGCTCAGCAGATGGAGCTAGTAGCCTAAGCCAATGCACTAACCGGGGTCATGAGTGAGAAATCTCAGACCTTCACAAACATATGTGCGTTAGTTAGTGACTGATTCCTAGGGTTACAAGTGTTACGAACCGGTTCTTAATAATAATAATAATAATAAGAGGTCTTATATAACGCGGTACCCTAGCCTAGTGCTGGGCTTACCGCGCTGTACATAAAAATTTTATCAAAAGAGACATAATCATGACATTTAAATAAAATACATTTATGAAATAAAGAACAGCAATGCATAGTCACCCACCCCACCACATAACTTTTTACAAGGCAAACCATGGACGGCAGCCAGCAAGATCGTTTATCGGTCAGAGGAGGGGAATCAGTAATGTTCTTCTTCTTCTTCTTCTTCTATATCTTAAGGGCCCACGATCAATTTATTGATCATTTTGGCTCCTATGCATGTAGATGGGATTTGCAATGTTTCTGTTCCTGGTGTTTATGAGGAAATTTCACAGATTTCCAGTGCCACTTTGTGAGGGAATCATGCACTGGGGGTTTGAAGGCTTGAGGCAATAGACACAAATGTGTCTAGTGTTGTCGCCTCAACCGTTCCTTTTGAAAGATTGTTCCAGTCCCTGATTGTCTTGGGCAGGAATGAGCAGCTCCTATACTGGCTTCTTGCTGGTATGAGCCTGAATTGCCTGTCATGGCCTCGTCGCTGTCTATGGGGGAGAGGTACGAGTTTCTGTTTAATACTGGAACAGTGGACCAGCCCATTATTTATCTTGTACATCATGTTCGTTAGCTTCGTTTCTCTAGGGGTTATTCATTGGCTTAAAATAAACCAATACTTAATAAATCTTACGTCTCTTTATTCAAATATAATACCCACCGAAAATCTAACAACTTTAGCTCAGCCACACCATAACAACCACTCTAACACGACATTTCCCCTTACCCAGAATACGTCATAAAACACTAAGCATTTAATAGCAACATCTACTCAAATACTCTCCAAACAACACACCATCAAAATATACATACAAGTCCTTAACAACAAGCTGTGACTCAACCTTCACAATAGCCTAATTCTGAAGATTACTTTTTCAATATTCATTTGGACCCCCACTCCGTCTCTTCCACAATGACCTCCCCCACTCATATGTCTTCTTATAACATATGCTCAAGACCCCTTATATTTGCAGCATAATTTCATGTTCTTATTTCAATACATAAAAAAAAAATATTCAAAATCATTTATGATTTTTAACAGTTATTCTCGTCGTTTAATTTAATTGTTCAATCTTTTCTTTATTTTATTGTAGTTTTATTTAATTTTTTTTTTTTTTTACTGGCTATGTGACGAAATCTTTGGATTATTATTTTTAATGATTATAGGCTGGTGCCCTACAAAGCATCGCCTCTCTCTCTACACCGCTGGATAACCCAATGGATGATACAGCTTGGTAGCAGCGTCGTAGGAGTTGTCGGATTGTTTCCTGTGTCAATGTTATCCACCCACGGGACTGCACCTCCGGGTTTGAAATCAGAATTTCTTACTCTTAGATGAGTTTTTAGGTAATCAGTTTTTAGATAATTAGATTTTGCTTGACTGAGCTTTGGTGGGGATTGAACTCCAAAACCACCAAATTAGACCACTCGGCCACCTTGCACCCAGTTACTACGTAATGAGATTTTAGGATAATGAGTTTTTAGGGTAATGCTTTTTTAGGGTAATGAGTTTTTAGGTAATCAGTTTTAAGGTAATCAGTTTTTAGGTAATCCGTTTTTAGGGAATGAGCTTTCAGGTAATCAGTTTTTAGGTAATCAGTTTTCAGGTAATCAGTTTTTAGGTAATCAATTTTTAGGTAATCAGTTTTTAGGGTAATGACTTTTTAGGTAATCAGTTTTTAGGGTAATGACTTTTTAGGTAATCAGTTTTTAGGTAATCAGTTTTTAGGTAATCAGTTTTTAGATAACGAGTTTTTAGGTTGACGTAAATCTCGTTTTTAATGCTAGTGTCATCGATTTAATGAACTGTCTATTATTTCGTATAGGTGTCACAATAAACTGTCTTCCTTATTGAGCATGGGCGTGGTTTATAGTCACGTGAGGCTGACAAAAAATATAGATAGACGATTAGAGATTAACAGAACATCATTTTGTTGGCAGTGGATGGACGAACCTGAAATCAAGTTTTTTTTTCTTCTCAAAATCTTCCGCCAAGCGACAGGTAGGATTTTTATTAAAGAATTATCTGTGTAATTCTTTGCGAATGTACATTTTCATATATCCTAGCTTAAGACCGGGTGTAAGCTCTGTATTTGATGTCAAGACGTCATATATCCTAGCTTAAGACCGGGTGTAAGCTCTGTATTTGATGGCAAGACGTCATATATCCTAGCTTAAGACCGGGTGTAAGCTCTGTATTTGATGTCAAGACGTTTAGATCAGCAGCATGAATTTGATTTTTGTTCTTACGATCGCTCAATGTGTTCTAAAGGTTTTGTTTCCTAAGTTTAATGTTCCCATAGACTTTGTTCCCATGCAGAATCAGGCCTTGAGATTCAACTGTCGTTCATTCAGAACCACACCCACAGCTGCTGTAGAGGTCTTGGCCAATGTATTACCACTAGAAATAAGAAGGGACGAGGCAATTTTAAGTTGAACGGTACAGATGGGCTAACGAAAAGGAACCGTCTCTCCAAATGCAAAACAGCTGGGTAGCGGGGAGGCAACTGAAACGATCATCTTTCATGCATCAAGTGGAGGAACTTGAGAAGGCAGTCGACCTACCTCGCAATAGAGACGGCAGTCGACCTACCTCGCAATAGAGACGGCAGTCGACCTACCTCGCAATAGAGACGGCAGTCGACCTACCTCGCAATAGAGACGGCCTGACCCCCACATCCCAGCCAATCCGCCGTATGCGGAACCCTCACGTCCCAAAATACATTTGGCCTTAACAGATGCACCAGGGACGAAGCGGCTGCCCTAGAGACCATGGATATGCTTTCGAATACCCCAGTGAAAGTTTTCACGGACGCTCTGCCAACACGAGAGAAAGGAATGCGGGGTATGGTGCGCTCATCCTATAATCATATGGAGGGCCACCAAACCAGGAGCTTTCAGGTCTCTGGGGGACAGCAGCATCGAATTTCGATGCGGGGCTAGAAGCTGTCCACAGGACCCTGAAAAGCGTGCACAACACACTGCAGAGGTGCGAGCTTGTGGGGCTCCATGTAATAGACCACTAAGACTCAAAATCTGCTATTGAGATCTTAGGAAAGAGAGCGGGTGCCACGCTCTTAGTTGGAGCCATCATGGATGACGGGTGCAAGATCGATGAACTAGGAGGAACGTTAACAGTGCAGTGGATTCCAGGACATGTTAACGTCAGTTCCAACGAAATAGCAGACGCTCTGCGGAAAACCGGGTCTGCCCAGCCTCAATCATATGTACCAGCAACTCATCTGGGAATTAAAAACTGGTTGGCGGACCATTTCAGAACGAAAGGACACTAAAGTGTGCAGACAACGCGACAGCCATAGGTATTTTCGCTAATTTGGATCAATAAAAGAATCTTATCTTATCTTATCTTAACGACATCAAGCAGACAAGACCCATGGTGGGGGTTAGGTTGCAGGCAGCAGAGTCTAGTAACACGGATGCGTACCGAGCACTGCCACATCGGCACATATTTCAACAGGCTGGATCATATCAAGGACCCTACCTGCCGGCACTGACTCATAGTCCCGGAAACACTAGCGCTTTTGTTGACCGAATGTCCCTCACTAGATGTTTCGGGGAAGGCCTGGGCGGCGGGAGAGCTCTACGTGAGGAGTATGTTATATGACTCAGCTCAGCAGATGGAGCTGGTAGTCTTAGCTTATGTACTAGCCGGGATCATAAGAGAGTAGTCCCAGACCCTCACCAGAGTATTTGCGCTAGTTAGTTCTAAAGCAGTGTTTCCCAAAAAATAGTTCCCATGCAGTGTTTCCCAAAATATTGTTCCCAAGCAGTGTTTCCCAAAATATTGTTCCCAAGCATTGTTTCCCAAAACATAGTTCCCACGCATCATTTCCAAAAACATAGTTCCCAAGCATTGTTTCCCAAAACATAGTTCCCAAGCAGCATTTCCAAAAACATAGTTCCCAAGCAGCATTTTCAAAAACATAGTTTCCAAGCAGTGTTTCCCAAAACATAGTTCCCACGCATCATTTCCAAAAACATAGTTTCCAAGCAGTGTTTCCCAAAACATATTTCCCACGCATCATTTCCAAAAACATAGTTTACAAGCATTGTTTCCCAAAACAGAGTTCCCAAGCAGCATTTCCAAAAACATAATTCCCAAGCAGCATTTCCAAAAACATAGTTTCCAAGCATTGTTTCCCAAAACATAGTTTCCAAGCAGCATTTCCGAAACGTAGTTCCAAAGCAGCATTTCCAAAAAGGAGGGACAGGAAAGAAATGCCATTTTTACAATTTAATCTACCCCTTACGCTGCTTTTTGTATTTTTCAACAATATGCTCTAAATATGTTAGTTTCCTTAGTTTTATGTTTAAAAATAATTCTAAAGAACTTTTAAACTGACATATTTGTCCAACACTTTTCAACTCAAATAGGTTTAAGCACTTCTCAACTTGCATATTTCTAAAGCACTTTTCAACTCACACAGTTCGAAAGTACTTTTCAATTTGCATAGTTCTAAAGCACTTTTCAACTCACATAGTTCTAAATCACTTTTCAACTAAATATTTCTAAAGCACTTTTCAACTCGCATATTTCTTAAACACTTTTCAACTCGTAAAGTTCTAAAGCACTTTTAAACTCGCATAGTTCTAAAGCCCTTTTCAACTTACATAGTTCTAAAGCACTTTTCAACTCCCATAGTTCTTAAGCACTTTTCAACTCGCATAGTTGTAAAGCACTTTTCAACTCACATAGTCCCGAGGCAATTTCTTTATTCACTTTTTAGTTCTAAAGCCCCTTTCAACTCTCATAGCTCTAATGCAGTGTTTCCAAAATATAAGAATTGGAAAGAAATATTATTTGCCCAATTGAATCCCCTTTGGTCTTTTAGTTTTTTTTTGTTTTTTTGTTTTTTTTCATCGCATGAAATGGAACTAAACTAAAATCGCGACCTTCTTCCTGTGCAGCGTTTAGGATCAAAACAAACACCCGGTACCATTTTTGTAGAGTCGCAGACGACCAACTGCAGCCTGGAAGTTTCACTCGGGTGTCTGATGTTTTGGGGAGTACGGTGTCTGATGTTTTGGGAGTGGGGTGTCTGATGTTTTGGGAGTTGGGTGTCTGATGTTTAGGGGAAGCGTGGGGTGTCTGATATTTTGGGGAGTCGGGTATCTGATGTTATGGTGAGTTGGGTGTCTGATATTTTGGGGAGTGGGGCTGTCTGATATTTTGGGGAGTGGGGCTGTCTGATATTTTGGGGAGTGGGCTGTCTTATATTTTGGGGAGTGGGGTGTCTGAAATTTTGGGGAGTGGGGTGTCTGATATTTTGGGGAGTGGGCTGTCTGTCCCTAACCCACAATACAGTTATTAATAGAATGATCTTCAATTCGAGAATCCGGCTCCGCTTTCAGCTTCCAGCCTGAAAATGAGATCTTCAGTTTAGGTCGCATTGGTCGGGAAATAGAGACTTTGCCATTGTCTCCGTGGTATAGATAAACCCAGAAAACAGTGTTTGTGTGTGGTGTGTATGTGTGTGTGAAGGGGGGAAAAGGGGGGTTGCTTTTCAGAAATTAAAAAAAAAAAAGAAGCTTTTTTATACAGCAGGTGCGTATCAAGAAGATCCAAAGTTCACCAGTGTCTGCCTGACCACCGGCCCTACGGTTCACCAGTGTCTGCCTGACCACCGGTCCTACTGTTCACCAGTGTCTGCCTGACCACAAGTCCTACAAATCTCCAGTGTCCTCTTGGCTACATGTCCTACAGTTCTCCAGTGTCTTCTTGACCACAGGTCCTACAGTTAATCAGTGTCTACCTGACCACCGGTCCTACGGTTAACCAGTGTCGTTCCCAAAATGTTATATTTGTGGATTCTACTAACCCTGGTCGCCATTCCGTCTGCGAATCCGATGACGTTGGCTGATAATGACGAAGTGATTGCCTTCGCATTTAAAGAGATCGCTACATATTTGCTGACAACAAAGAACTTGGACGAGGTCATAATGGGAAATTTAATTTATATCAGTACTGAAGTAAGGAATACACCAAAATATAGTTTATATCAGTAACAAAGTAAGGAATACATGACAGTATAGTTCACACCAGTACCCAAGTAAGGATTACAGAACAGCATAGTTTACATTAGTACCCAAGTAAGGATTACAGCTAAGCATAGTCAATATCAGTACTGAATTAAGGAACACAGCACAGCATAATATATATATGTACCGAAGTA
Source organism: Lymnaea stagnalis (assembly GCA_964033795.1). Lineage (NCBI taxonomy): Eukaryota > Metazoa > Mollusca > Gastropoda > Lymnaeidae > Lymnaea > Lymnaea stagnalis. Next base: position 153,017 of record CAXITT010000339.1, on the reverse strand, counting down.
AGGAATACAGGTCAGTATAGTTTATTTCAGTACTGAAGGAAAGAAAACAGTACAGTATAGTTTATATTAGTACTTACGTAGGAAATACAGCACAGTATAGTTTATATCAGTACTTAAGTAGGTAATACAGCACAGTATAGTTTATATCAGTACTTAAGTAGGTAATACAGCACAGTATAGTTTATATCAGTACTTAAGATGGCAACACAGCACAGTATAGTTTATATCAGTACTTAAGTAGGTAATACAGCACAGTATAGTTTATATCAGTACTTAAGTAGGAAATACAGCACAGTATAGTTTATATCAGTACTTAAGATGGCAATACAACACAGTATAGTTTATATCAGTACTAAAGTAGGCAATACAGCACAGTATAGTTTATATCAGTACTTAAGTAGGAAATACAGCACAGTATAGTTTATATCAGTACTTAAGTAGGCAATACAACACAGTATAGTTTATATCAGTACTTAAGTAGGCAATACAGCACAGTATAATTTATATCAGTACTTAAGTAGGCAATACAGCACAGTATAAATTATATCAGTACTTAAGTAGGCAATACAACACAGTATATTTTATTTCAGTTCTTAAGTAGGCAATACAACACAGTATAGTTTATATCAGTACTTAAGTAGGCATAACAACACAGTATAGTTTATATCAGTACTTAAGTAGGCAATACAGCACAGTATAGTTTATATCAGTATTTAAGTAGGCAATACAACACAGTATAGTTTATATCAGTACTTAAGTAGACAATACAACACAGTATAGTTTATATCAGTACTTAAGTAGGCAATACAGGACAGTATAGTTTATATCAGTACTTAAGTAGGCAATACAGCACATTATAGTTTATATCAGTACTTAAGATGGCAATACAGCACAGTATAGTTTATATCAGTACTTAAGTAGGCAAAAAATCACAATATAGTTTATATCAGTACTTAAGTAGGCAATACAGCACAGTATAGTTTATATCAGCACTTAAGTAGGCAATACAGCACAGTATAGTTTATATCAGTACTCAAGTAGGCAATACAGCACAGTATAGTTTATATCAGTACTTAAGATGGCAATACAGCACAGTATAGTTTATTTCAGTACTTAAGATGGCAATACAACACAGTATAGTTTATATCAGTACTTAATTAGGTTATACAACACAGTATAGTTTATTTCAGTACTTAAGATGGCAATACAACACAGTATAGTTTATATCAGTACTTAAGTAGGCAATACAACACAGTATAGTTTATATCAGTACTTAAGTAGGCAATACAACACAGTATAGTTTATATCAGTACTTAAGTAGGCAATACAACACAGTATAGTTTATATCAGTACTTAAGTAGGCAATACAACACAGTATAGTTCATATCAGTACTTAAGTAGGCAATACAGCACAGTATAGTTTATATCAGTACTTAAGTAGGTAATACAGCACAGTATAGTTTATTTCAGTACTTAAGATGACAATACAACACAGTATAGTTTATATCAGTAGTTAAGTAGGCAATACAGCACAGTATAGTTTATATCAGTACTTAAGATGGCAACACAGCACAGTATAGTTTATATCAGTACTTAAGTAGGTAATACAGCACAGTATAGTTTATATCAGTACTCAAGTAGGCAATACAGCACAGTATAGTTTACATCAGTACTTAAGATGGCAATACATCACAGTATAGTTTATATCAGTATTTAAGTAGGCAATACAGCACAGTATAGTTTATATCAGTACTTAAGTAGACAATACAGTACAGTATAATTTATATCAGTACTTAAGTAGGCAATACAGCACAGTATAATTTATATCAGTACTTAAGTAGGCAATACAGCACAGTATAGTTTATATCAGTACTTAAGATGGCAATACAGCACAGTATAGTTTATATCAGTACTTAAGTAGGCAATACATCACAGTATAGTTTATATCAGTACTTAAGAAGGCAATACAACACAGTATAGTTTATATCAGTACTTAAGTAAGCAATACAGCACAGTATAGTTTATATCAGTACTGAAGGAAAGAATACAACACAGCATAGTTTATATCAGTACTTAAGTAAGCAATACAGCACTGTATAGTTTATATCAGTACTTAAGATGGCAACACAGCACAGTATAGTTTATATCAGTACTTAAGTAGGTAATACAGCACAGTATAGTTTATATCAGTACTCAAGTAGTCAATACAGCACAGTATAGTTTACATCAGTACTTAAGATGGGAATACAGCACAGTATAGTTTATTTCAGTACTTAAGATGGCAATACAACACAGTATAGTTTATATCAGTACTTAAGTAGGTTATACAACGCAGTATAGTTTATTTCAGTACTTAAGATGGCAATACAACACAGTATAGTTTATATCAGTACTTAAGTAGGAAATACAGCACAGTATAGTTTATATCAGTACTTAAGTAGGTAATACAACACAGTATAGTTTATTTCAGTACTTAAGTAGGTAATACAACACAGTGTAGTTTATTTCAGTACTTAAGATGGCAATACAACACAGTATAGTTTATATCAGTAGTTAAGTAGGAAATACAGTACAGTATAGTTTATATCAGTACTTAAGTAGGCAATACAGCACAGTATAGTTTATATCAGTACTTAAGAAGGCAATACAACACAGTATAGTTTATATCAGTACTTAAGTAAGCAATACAGCACAGTATAGTTTATATCAGTACTGAAGGAAAGAATACAACACAGTATAGTTTATATCAGTACTTAAGTAGGCAATACAGCACAGTATAGTTTATATCAGTACTTAAGTAGACAATACAGCACAGTATAGTTTATATCAGTATTCAAGTAGACAATACAGTACAGTATAGTTTATTTCAGTACTTAAGTAGGTAATACAACACAGTATAGTTTATTTCAGTACTTAAGATGGCAATAAAGCACAGTATAGTTTATATCAGTACTTAAGTAAGCAATACAGTACAGTATAGTTTATATCAGTACTTAAGTAAGCAATACAGCACAGTATAGCTTATATCAGTACTTAAGTAAGCAATACAGCACAGTATAGTTTATATCAGTACTTAAGTAAGCAATACAACACAGTATAGTTTATATCAGTACTTAAGATGGCAATACAGCACAGTATAGTTTATATCAGTATTGAAGGAAAGAATACAACACAGTATAGTTTATATCAGTACTTAAGTAGGCAATACAGCACAGTATAGTTTATATCAGTATTAACGGAAAGAATACAAAACATTATAGTTTATATCAGTACTTAAGTAAGCAATACAGCACAGTATAGTTTATATCAGTACTTAAGTAGGTAATACAGCACAGTATAGTTTATTTCAGTACTTAAGATGACAATACAACACAGTATAGTTTATATCAGTAGTTAAGTAGGCAATACAGCACAGTATAGTTTATATCAGTACTTAAGTAAGCAATACAGCACAGTATAGTTTATATCAGTACTTAAGATGGCAATACAGCACAGTATAGTTTATATCAGTACTTAAGTAAGCAATACAACACAGTATAGTTTATATCAGTACTTAAGATGGCAATACAGCACAGTATAGTTTATATCAGTATTGAAGGAAAGAATACAACACAGTATAGTTTATATCAGTACTTAAGTAGGCAATACAGCACAGTATAGTTTATTTCAGTACTTAAGTAGGTAATACAACACAGTGTAGTTTATTTCAGTACTTAAGATGGCAATACAACACAGTATAGTTTATATCAGTAGTTAAGTAGGAAATACAGTACAGTATAGTTTATATCAGTACTTAAGTAGGCAATAGATAACAGTATAGTTTATATCAGTACTTAAGAAGGCAATACAACACAGTATAGTTTATATCAGTACTTAAATAAGCAATACAGCACAGTATAGTTTATATCAGTATTGAAGGAAAGAATACAACACAGTATAGTTTATATCAGTAATTAAGTAGGCAATACAGCACAGTATAGTTTATATCAGTATTAACGGAAAGAATACAACACATTATAGTTTATATCAGTACTTAAGTAAGCAATACAGCACAGTATAGTTTATATCAGTACTTAAGTAGGCAATACAGCACAGTATAGTTTATATCAGTACTTAAGTAGGCAATACAGCACAGTATAGTTTATATCAGTACTTAAGTAGGCAATACAGCACAGTATAGTTTATATCAGTACTTAAGTAGGCAATACAGCACAGTATAGTTTATATCAGTACTTAAGTAGGCAATACAGCACAGTATAGTTTATATCAGTACTTAAGTAGGCAATACAGCACAGTATAGTTTATATCAGTACTTAAGTAGGCAATACAGCACAGTATAGTTTATATCAGTACTTAAGTAGGCAATACAGCACAGTATAGTTTATATCAGTACTTAAGTAGGCAATACAGCACAGTATAGTTTATATCAGTACTTAAGTAGGCAATACAGCACAGTATAGTTTATATCAGTACTTAAGTAGGCAATACAGCACAGTATAGTTTATATCAGTACTTAAGTAGGCAATACAGCACAGTATAGTTTATATCAGTACTTAAGTAGGCAATACAGCACAGTATAGTTTATATCAGTACTTAAGTAGGCAATACAGCACAGTATAGTTTATATCAGTACTTAAGTAGGCAATACAGCACAGTATAGTTTATATCAGTACTTAAGTAGGCAATACAGCACAGTATAGTTTATATCAGTACTTAAGTAGGCAATACAGCACAGTATAGTTTATATCAGTACTTAAGTAGGCAATACAGCACAGTATAGTTTATATCAGTACTTAAGTAGGCAATACAGCACAGTATAGTTTATATCAGTACTTAAGTAGGCAATACAGCACAGTATAGTTTATATCAGTACTTAAGTAGGCAATACAGCACAGTATAGTTTATATCAGTACTTAAGTAGGCAATACAGCACAGTATAGTTTATATCAGTACTTAAGTAGGCAATACAGCACAGTATAGTTTATATCAGTACTTAAGTAGACAATACAGCACAGTATAGTTTATATCAGTATTCAAGTAGACAATACAGTACAGTATAGTTTATTTCAGTACTTAAGTAGGTAATACAACACAGTATAGTTTATTTCAGTACTTAAGATGGCAATAAAGCACAGTATAGTTTATATCAGTACTTAAGTAAGCAATACAGTACAGTATAGTTTATATCAGTACTTAAGTAAGCAATACAGCACAGTATAGCTTATATCAGTACTTAAGTAAGCAATACAGCACAGTATAGTTTATATCAGTACTTAAGTAAGCAATACAACACAGTATAGTTTATATCAGTACTTAAGATGGCAATACAGCACAGTATAGTTTATATCAGTATTGAAGGAAAGAATACAACACAGTATAGTTTATATCAGTACTTAAGTAGGCAATACAGCACAGTATAGTTTATTTCAGTACTTAAGTAGGTAATACAACACAGTGTAGTTTATTTCAGTACTTAAGATGGCAATACAACACAGTATAGTTTGTATCAGTAGTTAAGTAGGAAATACAGTACAGTATAGTTTATATCAGTACTTAAGTAGGCAATACTTAACAGTATAGTTTATATCAGTACTTAAGTAGGCAATACAGCACAGTATAGTTTATATCAGTACTTAAGATGGCAATACAACACAGTATAGTTTATATCAGTACTTAAGGAAGCAATACAACACAGTACAGTTTATATCAGTACTTAAGTAGACAATACAGTACAGTATAGTCTATTTCAGTACTTAAGTAAGTAATACAACACAGTATAGTTTATTTCAGTACTTAATATGGCAATACAGCACAGTATAGTTTATATTAGTACTTAAGTAGACAATACAGCACAGTATAGTTTATATCAGTATTCAAGTAGACAATACATCACAGTATAGTTTATATCAGTACTTAAGAAGGCAATACAACACAATATAGTTTATATCAGTACTTAAGTAAGCAATACAGCACAGTATAGTTTATATCAGTACTGAAGGAAAGAATACAACACAGTATAGTTTATTTCAGTACTTAAGTAGGTAATAGAACACAGTATAGTTTATTTCCGTACTTAAGATGGCAATAAAGCACAGTATAGTTTATATCAGTACTTAAGGAAGCAATACAACACAGTATATTTTATATCAGTACTTAAGATGGCAATACAGCACAGTATAGTTTATATCAGTACTTAAGTAGACAATACAGCACAGTATAGTTTATATCAGTACTTAAGTAAGCAATACAACACAGTATAGTTTATATCAGTACTTAAGATGGCAATACAGCACAGTATAGTTTATATCAGTATTGAAGGAAAGAATACAACACAGTATAGTTTATATCAGTAATTAAGTAGGCAATACAGCACAGTATAGTTTATATCAGTATTAACGGAAAGAATACAACACATTATAGTTTATATCAGTACTTAAGTAAGCATGAATACAACACAGTATAGTTTATATCAGTAATTAAGTAGGCAATACAGCACAGTATAGTTTATATCAGTATTAACGGAAAGAATACAACACATTATAGTTTATATCAGTACTTAAGTAAGCAATACAACACAGTATAGTTTATATCAGTACTTAAGTAAGCAATACAGCACAGTATAGTTTATATCAGTATTGAAGGAAAGAATACAACACAGTATAGTTTATATCAGTAATTAAGTAGGCAATACAGCACAGTATAGTTTATATCAGTATTAACGGAAAGAATACAACACATTATAGTTTATATCAGTACTTAAGTAAGCAATACAGCACAGTATAGTTTATATCAGTACTTAAGATGGCAATACAACACAGTATAGTTTATATCAGTACTTAAGTAAGCAATACAGCACAGTATAGTTTATATCAGTACTGAAGGAAAGAATACAACACAGTATAGTTTATTTCAGTACTTAAGTAGGTAATAGAACACAGTATAGTTTATTTCCGTACTTAAGATGGCAATAAAGCACAGTATAGTTTATATCAGTACTTAAGGAAGCAATACAACACAGTATATTTTATATCAGTACTTAAGATGGCAATACAGCACAGTATAGTTTATATCAGTACTTAAGTAGACAATACAGCACAGTATAGTTTATATCAGTACTTAAGTAAGCAATACAACACAGTATAGTTTATATCAGTACTTAAGATGGCAATACAGCACAGTATAGTTTATATCAGTATTCAAGTAGACAATACATCACAGTATAGTTTATATCAGTACTTAAGAAGGCAATACAACACAATATAGTTTATATCAGTACTTAAGTAAGCAATACAGCACAGTATAGTTTATATCAGTACTGAAGGAAAGAATACAACACAGTATAGTTTATTTCAGTACTTAAGTAGGTAATAGAACACAGTATAGTTTATTTCCGTACTTAAGATGGCAATAAAGCACAGTATAGTTTATATCAGTACTTAAGGAAGCAATACAACACAGTATATTTTATATCAGTACTTAAGATGGCAATACAGCACAGTATAGTTTATATCAGTACTTAAGTAGACAATACAGCACAGTATAGTTTATATCAGTACTTAAGTAAGCAATACAACACAGTATAGTTTATATCAGTACTTAAGATGGCAATACAGCACAGTATAGTTTATATCAGTATTGAAGGAAAGAATACAACACAGTATAGTTTATATCAGTAATTAAGTAGGCAATACAGCACAGTATAGTTTATATCAGTATTAACGGAAAGAATACAACACATTATAGTTTATATCAGTACTTAAGTAGGCAATACAGCACAGTATAGTTTATATCAGTATTGAAGGAAAGAATACAACACAGTATAGTTTATATCAGTAATTAAGTAGGCAATACAGCACAGTATAGTTTATATCAGTATTAACGGAAAGAATACAACACATTATAGTTTATATCAGTACTTAAGTAAGCAATACAGCACAGTATAGTTTATATCAGTACTTAAGATGGCAATACAACACAGTATAGTTTATATCAGTACTTAAGTAAGCAATACAGCACAGTATAGTTTATATCAGTACTTAAGGAAGCAATACAACACAGTATATTTTATATCAGTACTTAAGATGGCAATACAGCACAGTATAGTTTATATTAGTACTTAAGTAGACAATACAGCACAGTATAGTTTATATCAGTACTTAAGTAGACAATACAGCACAGTATAGTTTATATCAGTATTCAAGTAGACAATACAGTACAGTATAGTTTATTTCAGTACTTAAGTAGGTAATACAACACAGTATAGTTTATTTCAGTACTTAAGATGGCAATAAAGCACAGTATAGTTTATATCAGTACTTAAGTAAGCAATACAGTACAATATAGTTTATATCAGTACTTAAGTAAGCAATACAGCACAGTATAGTTTATATCAGTACTTAAGATGGCAATACAGCACAGTATAGTTTATATCAGTACTTAAGTAAGCAATACAACACAGTATAGTTTATATCAGTACTTAAGATGGCAATACAGCACAGTATAGTTTATATCAGTATTGAAGGAAAGAATACAACACAGTATAGTTTATATCAGTACTTAAGTAGGCAATACAGCACAGTATAGTTTATTTCAGTACTTAAGTAGGTAATACAACACAGTGTAGTTTATTTCAGTACTTAAGATGGCAATACAACACAGTATAGTTTATATCAGTAGTTAAGTAGGAAATACAGTACAGTATAGTTTATATCAGTACTTAAGTAGGCAATACATAACAGTATAGTTTATATCAGTACTTAAGAAGGCAATACAACACAGTATAGTTTATATCAGTACTTAAGTAAGCAATACAGCACAGTATAGTTTATATCAGTATTGAGGGAAAGAATACAACACAGTATAGTTTATATCAGTAATTAAGTAGGCAATACAGCACAGTATAGTTTATATCAGTATTAACGGAAAGAATACAACACATTATAGTTTATATCAGTACTTAAGTAAGCAATACAGCACAGTATAGTTTATATCAGTACTTAAGATGGCAATACAGCACAGTATAGTTTATATCAGTACTTAAGTAGACAATACAGCACAGTATAGTTTATATCAGTATTCAAGTAGACAATACAGTACAGTATAGTTTATTTCAGTACTTAAGTAGGTAATACAACACAGTATAGTTTATTTCAGTACTTAAGATGGCAATACAGCACAGTATAGTTTATATCAGTACTTAAGTAAGCAATACAGTACAGTATAGTTTATATCAGTACTTAAGTAGGCAATACAACACAGTATAGTTTATATCAGTACTTAAGATTGCAATACAACACAGTATAGTTTATATCAGTACTTAAGTAGGCAATACAAAACAGTATACTTTATATCAGTACTTAAGATGGCAATACAACACAGTATAGTTTATATCAGTACTTAAGTAGGCAATACAGCTCACTATAGTTTATATCAGTACTTAAGTAAGCAATACAGCACAGTATAGTTTATTTCAGTACTTAAGTAGGCAATACAACACAGTACAGTTTATGTCAGTACTGAATGAAAGAATACAGCACAGTTTAGTTTATTTCAGTACTGAAGGAAAGAATACAGCACAGTATAGTTATTTCAGTACTGAGGGAAAGAATACAGCACAGTATAGTTTATATCAGTACTTAAGTAGGCAATACAGCACAGTATAGTTTATTTCAGTACTGAAGGAAAGAATATAGAACAGTATAGTTTATATCAGTACTTAAGTAGGAAATACAGCACAGTATGGTTTATATCAGTACTTAAGAAGGCAATACAGCACAGTATACTTGGGTTAAATTTCGCCCATCTCCCCCGTCTCCGGCGAAAACCATCAGTACAGTCGATTATCTGAACGCCGAGAATCCAAAATTTTGGTTAATTAGAACTGCCACTGTCCCTTATAACTACTATTATCGTACGCATAGCATATATCGTCTGTGTACAAACAACGGGAGACTGTGCCGGCCCCATACAAACATTATTTATAGTGCCATACACACATTACATATAGTGCCATACACACATTACATATATTGCCATACACACATTACATATAGTGCCATACACACATTGCATATAGTGCCATACACACATTACAAATAGTGTCATACACACATTACATATAGTGCCATACACATATTACATATAGTGCCATACACACATTACATATAGTGCCATACACACATTACATATAGTGCCATACACACATTACATATAGTGCCATACACACATTACATATAGTGCCATACGTGAGAGTGTTTGTTTATCCTTAAAATTTGGTATCCGAAATAACCCCGGTTGCAATTAGTTATGATAATCGAGGCTAACCTTTATTCTGCAAATTAGAACGCTTCTTAATCTTACTATCATACAGCAACAATTCAATCCCTTGTATATAAGGCTTGAGTAATACTGATGATATGCAGATGGCGTCAAACACGAGCTTAAAGCACACACATCAAAATAACAAGCAAATAAAAAGAGCAACAACACACACACTCACACACACACAAATATTATCCGAAAGATTGAGTAGTTCTTTTTAAAATCTGAATTTTCATCTAACTTAATGTGTTCAACAATATAATAAACATCGTAGTAAACATCTTAGTAAACTTCTTAGTAAATATATTAGTAAACATCTTAGTAAACATCTTAGTAAACTTCTTAGTAAACATCTTAGTAAACATCTTAGTAAACTTCTTAGTAAACATCTTAGTAAACTTCTTAGTAAACTTCTTAGTAAACATCTTAGTAAACTTCTTAGTAAACTTCTTAGTAAACTTCTTAGAAAAAATCTTAGTAAACTTCTTAGTAAATATATTAGTAAACATCTTAGTAAGCTTATTAGTAAATATCTTAGTAAACATCTTAGTTAATATATTAGTAAACTTCTTAGTAAACTTCTTAGAAAAAATCTTAGTAAACTTCTTAGTAAATATATTAGTAAACATCTTAGTAAGCTTATTAGTAAATATCTTAGTAAACATCTTATTAAATATATTAGTAAACATCTTAGTAAATATATTAGTAAACATCTTAATAAATATATTAATAAACATCTTAGTAAACATCTTAGTAAACTTCTTAGTAAACATCTTAGTAAACATCTTAGTAAACTTCTTAGTAAAATTCTTAGTAAACTTCTTAGAAAAAATCTTAGTAAACTTCTTAGTAAATATATTAGTAAACATCTTAGTAAGCTTATTAGTAAATATCTTAGTAAACATCTTAGTAAATATATTAGTAAACATCTTAGTAAATATATTAGTAAACATCTTAATAAATATATTAATAAACATCTTAGTAAACATCTTAGTAAACATCTTAGTAAACGTCTTACTAAACATGTGAGTAAAATTGTTAGTAAACGTCTTAGTAATCATCTTAGTAAACATCTTAGTAAACATCTTAGTAAACGTCTTACTAAACATTTGAGTAAACTTCTTAGTAAACGTCTTAGTAAACATCTTAGTAAACATCTTAGTAAACATCTTAGTAAACATGTGAGTAAACATCTTAGTAAACATCTTAGTAAACATGTGAGTAAACTTCTTATTAAACATCTTAGTAAACATCTTAGTTAAAATCTTAGTGGCCCCGGGCTCTTGTCGTCATGTCGGTTAATGACATGTTTGATAAAGAGGCGCTCGCCACGAACCCCCTGAAGCGTTACCCGGGGAACAGTACCACCGTGTAGGAGACCCGCGCCGAAATGCAAAGGTAACGCACGGAGACTGCGTTAAAACGAGCACGATTAAATGGCTTCCCACCAAGTGCAGTCGAATTAATTTACTAAACGCAGAAACAGGTTGGGACATGATAACAGTTGCCGTATGGATATGAGGTGAAGGTGTGTGGTTACCGTTCACCGGTGATTCTAAATATGCAGTCTTGAGGGTACTGCTCCTAGGCAACCTCTCTCTCCCATCTACGGTGTGAATTAGTCGCGCCGTAAAATAACCACACAAACCCTAGTAGAGGGCGTCGGTCTTAAACAACTACGCGGTCCCCCCGGGGTGGTAAGGGGGGACTTTAGAGACGTTAAATATCCACCCCAACCCCCTAGAAAGCCCGGCCCTGTTGCTGCGTGAGTAGCAATCCGGCTGGCCAGGTGTTTCTTCTCTGGGGCTGCCACACTCAGCGGCCAATCGAGTGGAGGTCGGGTGTGGCGGTCTTAGGGGCGGAGCGTCCCTGGCGTGCCGCTTCGCGGCCCGATCGGAATAAAGACCACTGGGGGAGTGGTTGACGGCCGGTTTGGTTGGCGGGGTGGTGCGTTGGGGAGGACCATATGAGCCTCGAGGCTCGGTGTTCGCTGATTTTTCTTAATTAAGTTAGTTAGTTAACATCTTAGTAAACATCTTAGTAAACATGTGAGCAAACATCTTAGTAAACATCTTAGTAAACATCTTAGTAAACGTCTTACTAAACATTTGAGTAAACTTCTTAGTAAACGTCTTAGTAAACATCTTAGTAAACATCTTAGTAAACATCTTAGTAAACAACTTAGTAAACATCTTAGTAAACATCTTAGTAAACATCTTAGTAAACAACTTAGTAAACGTCTTAGTAAACATCTTAGTAAACATCTTAGTAAACATGTGAGCAAACATCTTAGTAAACATCTTAGTAAACATCTTAGTAAACGTCTTACTAAACATTTGAGTAAACTTCTTAGTAAACGTCTTAGTAAACATCTTAGTAAACATCTTAGTAAACATCTTAGTAAACAACTTAGTAAACATCTTAGTAAACATCTTAGTAAACGTCTTACTAAACATTTGAGTAAACTTTTTAGTAAACGTCTTAGTAAACATCTTAGTAAACATCTTAGTAAACATATTAGTAAACAACTTAGTAAACATCTTGGTAAATATCTTAGTAAACATCTTAGTAAACATGTGAGTAAACTTCTTAGTAAATATCTTAGTAAACATCTTAGTTAACATCTTAGTAAACATCTTAGTTAACATCTTAGTAAACATCTTAGTAAACATGTGAGTAAACATCTTAGTAAACATGTGAGTAAACATCTTAGTAAACATGTGAGTAAACATCTTAGTAAACATTTTAGTAAACATCTTAGTAAACATGTGAGTAAACATCTTAGTAAACATCTTAGTAAACATCTTAGTAAACATGTGAGTAAAATCTTAGTAAACATCTTAGTAAACATCTTAGTAAACATGTGAGTAAACATCTTAGTAAACATTTGACTAATTTTTTTAAAGAAGTGTTAAAGAAAATAAAAAAAATTATTATTAAACAACTTTAAAAAAAAATGTTACCAGATTTCTGTTTCGTTATATTATTTTTACCGTCACCTTGATCTTAATAAGTTGAAATTGATCTTTCGATTTAAACATTGATTATGCAGGATGCACATTTCAATTCTTTTTTACAGCTCCGACTTGGAAGAAGATTTTACATCAACTTGCTGGTGACTACAGAACCGGACAGCACCGAGGTAAGGAAAGAAACAAGTCTAAAAACAAGTTTCTATGTTTTCTTTCTTCACAATGTCCTCATCTAGAATTCGGTGGCCAGGCCAAGTTGTCCGGAAGCGTTCTGGGTGGATTGCAATGTGTTTTAGAGTTTAACTAGAGATGTATTCACAGATTTATCTTTTTTAAGGGCCTACTAGTAAATTGGTTATAAACCTAAAATGGTTTGCCAGATGGTACCCATTAGACATTGTTACGTACTTTTGTAAGTATAGAGAATTTAATCTCTTATTTGTCTATTTGGTTAGTTGGCAAACAGTACACTACAAAAGACGATACCATAAATTAAATACAATAATAAAGAAAACGATATCCAAACTAGGGCTAATTACAAATAATTTTTTTTATTAAGGTAATAATAAATTCCAAAAAAAAAAAAAAAAAAAAAAAAAAAAAAAAAAAAAAAACAAAATACAATAATAAAGAAAACGATATCCAAACTAGGGCTAATTACAAATAATTTTTTTTATTAAGGTAATAATAAATTCCAAAAAAAAAAAAAAAAAAAAAAAAAAAAAAAAAAAAAAAAAAAAAAAAAAAAAAAAAAAAAAAAAAAAAAAAAAAAAAAAAAAAAAAAAAAAAAAAAAAAAAAAAAAAAAAAAATCAAAAAAAGGAAAAATTAAAAAAAATTTTTTTTAAAAAAAAAAAAAAAAAACCAAAAAAAAAAAAAAAAAAAAAAGAAATAAAAAAAACTAAAGCTAATGACTTACAGTCCATTGATGACTTGTACCGGCACAATGTTGAAGATTGTACAATGTAGAAGAATGTACAATGTTGAGAAAAAAGTACAATGTTGAAAAAGGAACACACACACTGCAAATATTAGTAAACAAATCACTGTCTTGTATGGCAGATCTCTATCGTCATCCCTCAATCAATTTTTAGAGGCGTATACATAGTCTGTTTCAGAGATATTTCTAGAGTGGGCTTACACATGGTATTCCTTTTTCGATTAGTCTCGATTTTGCTACATAATTCTAATTATACAGACTATAAACGTTATTTATTTGTAAACAAGGTCAAAGAATTCTTTTTTTTTATTAGCCACACCTAAACGCGGTGCCGAACTTGGGGTCAGCTAAAGTTCATTCACGAGAAATGATGAATGAAAGTAAACAAGATGCCTATAACAAAATGTACTCCTTTTTGGTTAAAAAATGTTTTCCTTGAACCTAAAAATGTCTCCATTATGACACTTTTTTTGTGCAAAGGAAAAAAATAAGAGTATTGCTTCACCTTCCACAATACGTAAACACTATTTTCTTGAACGTAACAAATAATTCGCTAACGCATTCATTGAAATAATACATTCCCTCTTTTTGGGGCCGAGCTGACGTCCTATTACGACCCCCGGACAGCACTTGACAGGCGTGCCGCATCTGCTGGGCATCACCGAACATCCGACTTTCTATGTGGGTGTCTGGGGGTGTTCCCACCCGTTAGTACCGGGCACCCGGTAGCAAGTGTACTACTGTCTCCGGCGCCTATCAGCAAGGACGGCAGCTTGGCTCCCCCAAGAGTATGCAACCTATTGAAGTAGCTTCGAGTGGGACTGTGTTTTGGTCTCCTCTGGATGATGAGGCTGTAGTATTAGCGTTCTAATGTCCACCACTGCTCCCCTTCCTGTTTGTGTGTGGCCTGTTCCGACAAAATTTACGGGCCGTTTCCCCCTTTTCTCGGTTCTACACACAAGACTGAAGCTTTTGTGAATTACGTGACAGCTCTACTCAAAATTTTCAAAAATACTTTGGACATTAAACATAAAAGTTTCATTTCAATCTTGCTGGCAATCTTGGTTAAGAAAGACTAGTCCCCAGACTCCTCAAAGAATTGAAACAAAAGTTCTTGATTCACATAGTTTGCCGGGTGAAAAAAAATCTAAAAAAATAACTATTTATAGTTCGTCTGTCGAAAGTCGACCACGCCCATTCTAAACACCTACCTGTTGCAATGGCTCAATCTGTCTGTTGGTGCGCAGATGGCTGATCAGGTTAATTTCTGGCACGAAAAGTTCTGGTGCAGAAGATGATGGGGAGCGGATGGGGCAACTCCAGGCACAGAGTTAAATCGGGCTTTTCTGGCTTGTCTTTTTGTGTTCTCCAGCAGATGTTCTGTCAGCCTCATGTTGCATTGAGCCCAGCAGCTGTTCAGTCAGCCTCATGTTGCATTTGGGCCCTTGTGTATGGCAGATGGCCACGGGTCTCTATTCTTTGAGGACTGCTCCCACATGTCCGGGTCACTGTGAAATGCTTTCAAAAATGATTTCAATTTGTCTTTAAAGCGTTTCTTCTGCCCCCCCCCCCCGCCTGAGCAAAACCACCCCCCCCTGCTTGAATTCACCATAAAACATTCTTTTGGGCAAGCGGTCGTCTGACATTCTCGCAACATGGCCCGCATGAATACGGTGTGCACGCTGGAGAGACCTACCTGTGCGAGCACCTCAGTGTCTGAGATCTTGTCCTGCCATTTCACGTTGAGAATTTTTCGGAGGCTAATCGCATTAATGTGGTTAAGTTTACTTGAACGGCGTTGATAGACTGCACATGTTTCACATGCATTTAGTAGCGTTGATATTCTGACCCTGTTTCACATTGATTAGACTGCACATGTTTCACATGCATTTAGTAGCGTTGATATTCTGACCCTGTTTCACATTGATTAGACTGCACATGTTTCACATGCATTTAGTAGCGTTGATATTCTGACCCTGTTTCACATTGATTAGACTGCACATGTTTCACATGCATTTAGTAGCGTTGATATTCTGACCCTGTTTCACATTGATTAGACTGCACATGTTTCACATGCATTTAGTAGCGTTGATATACTGACCCTGTTTCATATACATCTGGTAGCGTTGATAGACTGTACATGTTTCACATGCATTTAGTAGCGTTGATATACTGACCCTGTTTCATATACATCTGGTAGCGTTGATAGACTGACCATGTTTCATATACGTATAGCAGCGTTGATAGACTGACCATGTTGCACATACAAATAATAGCGTTGATAGACTGTCCATGTTTCATGAGCATATAGTAGAGCTGCCTTGTGAGTCATACAGTTTTCCGAATGTTGCGCGGACTCTTGCAATTCAAAGCTTCATTTCAATCATTCATGGTTACGTCATCATCCAGGGTACGTCATCATCAATGGTTACGTCATCATCAATGCTCAATTCATAATAATTTGTCACGTAATCATCTATTGTCAAGTCATCATCAATGGTCACGTCACCATCAATAGCCATCTCTGGGAAGTTTGTTTAAATAGCCATCTCTGGGAAGTTTGTTTAAATAGCCATCTCTGGGAAGTTTGTTTAAATAGCCAGCTCTGGGAAGTTTGTTTAAATAGCCATCTCTGGGAAGTTTGTTTAAATAGCCAGCTCTGGGAAGTTTGTTTAAATAGCCAGCTCTGGGAAGTTTGTTTAAGTAGCAAGCCTTAAGAAACGTGTTTAAATAGCCATCTCTGGGAAGTTTGTTTAAATAGCAAGCCTTAAGAAACGTGTTTAAATAGCCAGCTCTGGGAAGTTTGTTTAAGTAGCAAGCCTTAAGAAACGTGTTTAAATAGCCAGCTCTGGGAAGTTTGTTTAAATAGCAAGCCTTAAGAAACGTGTTTAAATAGCCATCTCTGGGAAGTTTGTTTAAATAGCAAGCCTTAAGAAACGTGTTTAAATAGCCAGCTCTGGGAAGTTTGTTTAAATAGCAAGCCTTAAGAAACGTGTTTAAATAGCCATCTCTGGGAAGTTTGTTTAAATAGCAAGCCTTAAGAAACGTGTTTAAATAGCCAGCTCTGGGAAGTTTGTTTAAGTAGCAAGCCTTAAGAAACGTGTTTAAATAGCCAGCTCTGGGAAGTTTGTTTAAATAGCAAGCCTTAAGAAACGTGTTTAAATAGCCATCTCTGGGAAGTTTGTTTAAATAGCAAGCCTTAAGAAGCGTGTTTAAATAGCCAGCTCTGGGAAGTTTGTTTAAGTAGCAAGCCTTAAGAAACGTGTTTAAATAGCCATCTCTGGGAAGTTTGTTTAAATAGCCATCTCTGGGAAGTTTGTTTAAATAGCAAGCCTTAAGAAACGTGTTTAAATAGCCATCTCTGGGAAGTTTGTTTAAATAGCAAGCCTTAAGAAACGTGTTTAAATAGCCAGCTCTGGGAGGTTTGTTTAAGTAGCAAGCCTTAAGAAACGTGCTTAAATAGCCATCTCGGAGAAGTTTGTTTAAGTAGCAAGCCTTAAGAAACGTCTTTAAATAGCCAGCTCTGGGAAGTTTGTTTAAATAGCCAGCTCTACTAAGTGTGTTTAGAGATTTTTTAAAATAAAAATTGTTTAAAAAGCCCCAGAATGTAGAGCGGCAAAAGTTATATACAAACAGAAGCCTAGGGGCAGACAACTCACCGGTCGCCCAAGGCAGAGATGGGTCGATGATGTGGAGATGGATATACACCAGTTGAGAGTTCGTGCATGGAGACGGAAAGCCATGGATCGCTCTGAATGGAAGGATGTGGTGGAGCAGGCCAGGGCCCTACATTGGCTGTAGCGCCATTGATGATGATGATGTTTAAATAGCCAGCTCTGAGAAGTATGTTTAAATAGCCAGCTCTGAGGAGTGTGTTTAAATAGCCAGCTCTGAGAAGTATGTTTAAATAGCCAGCTCTGAGGAGTGTGTTTAAATAGCCAGCTCTGAGAAGTATGTTTAAATAGCCAGCTCTGAGGAGTGTGAATAGCCAGCTCTGAGAAGTATGTTTAAATAGCCAGCTCTGAGGAGTGTGTTTAAATAGCCAGCTCTGAGAAGTATGTTTAAATAGCTAGCTCTGAGGAGTGTGTTTAAATAGCCAGCTCTGAGGAGTGTGTTTAAATAGCCAGCTCTGAGAAGTATGTTTAAATAGCTAGCTCTGAGAAGTATATTTAAATAGCCAGCTCTGAGGAGTGTGTTTATATAGCCAGCTCCGATAAGTATGTTTAAATAGCCAACTCTGGGAAGTATGTTTAAATAGCCAGCTCTGAGAAGTATGTTTAAATAGCCAGCTCTGAGGAGTGTGTTTAAATAGCCAGCTCTGAGGAGTATGTTTAAATAGCCAGCTCTGAGGAGTGTGAATAGCCAGCTCTGAGAAGTATGTTTAAATAGCCAGCTCTGAGGAGTGTGTTTAAATAGCCAGCTCCGATAAGTATGTTTAAATAGCCAGCTCTGAGAAATATGTTTAAAAAGCCAGCTCTAAGAAGTATATTTAAATAGCCAGCTCTGAGGAGTGTGTTTATATAGCCAGCTCTGAGAAGTATGTTTAAATAGCCAGCTCTGAGGAGTGTGTTTATATAGCCAGCAGCTCTGAGAAGTATGTTTAAATAGCCAGCTCTGAGGAGTGTGAATAGCCAGCACTGAGAAGTATGTTTAAATAGCCAGCTCTGAGGAGTGTGTTTAAATAGCCAGCTCTGAGAAGTATGTTTAAATAGCCAGCTCTTAGGAGTGTGTTTAAATAGCCAGCTCTGAGAAGTATGTTTAAATAGCCAGCTCTGAGGAGTGTGTTTAAATAGCCAGCTCTGAGAAGTATGTTTAAATAGCTAGCTCTTAGGAGTGTGTTTAAATAGCCAGTTCCGATAAGTATGTTTAAATAGCCAGCTCTGAGAAGTATGTTTAAATAGCCAGCTCTGAGAAGTATGTTTAAATAGCTAGCTCTGAGGAGTGTGTTTAAATAGCCAGCTCCGATAAGTATGTTTAAATAGCCAGCTCTGAGAAGTATGTTTAAATAGCCAACTCTGGGAAGTATGTTTAAATAGCCAGCTCTGGGAAGTATGTTTAAATAGCCAGCTCTGAGAAGTATGTTTAAATAGCCAACTCTGGGAAGTATGTTTAAATAGCCAGCTCTGGGAAGTATCTTTAAAAAGCCAACTCTGAGAAATGTGTTTAAATAGCCAGCTCTGTGTGGCGCTGTGTTTAAAACACCTAAACAGTGTCAAATGTTTGTATAAATCCTATTTTACAGTTGCAGTTACTTGTTTATTTCAGAAATAGCTTTTATATCTTAAATTGACTTTGATTATTAAAAGTCTTTCGTACATATAAAATGTCCTGTTTCAGACTTTTTCAATATGATATGTCCTCCTTTTTTATATATGCATCTGACAACTCTACACTTTTACAATCAAACAAAAAACCCGATTAACAGGTGAAGTTAATCCATCTCCAACTAATTAAAGCGATTAATCTGATGAAATAAGCTCTCAATAATATACATTGATAATTAATTCGCCATCTGGCGTTCTCTCCTGTCTGTATTTTTGTGAAATAATGTTAACTCTTAAACGATATTTTACAAAACATTTCAACATTCAGATGATATTTCTCAAATAGAGCAACATTCAGATTATATTTTTAAAAAAATTTCATCATTCAGATGCTATCTCTAAAATAGTACACCATTCATATGATATATATATTTTTTTATTTCAACACTCAGATGATATCTACAAAAATTGTCATCATTCAGATGCTATAATTTTTTTATCACTACACATTTATTTCTCTTTCCAAACAATATAATTTTATCCTCCCTCTAACCCACCCCTTGCGTCCCACGCGTGCGCGCGCACCCACACACAAACACACACGCACGCGGACACACACACACACACCCAGGCGCGCGCGCACGGCACACACACACGATCTCAGCCAAACCTCAGCAGTATCAACATATCTATTTAGACACATTTAATAAAATGTAGTTTGTTTAGTCTAGAGTTGACAATCTAGTCAGCTGTCCATGACTGTGTTTGTGTGTCATCCAGGAATTTTGCACCGTTGGACTCTGGGAGCGGAACTTCGTTTTAGCTGGCCAGGCGCTGATTGCAGTCGACAAACCGGAGTGCATTGAGCAAGAATCACATGCTGTGGCGAGCGCGTAGATCCGACATCTCGACCAACCATTGTCCCACGACTTGTTCCAAGTTATATGGAAATAGATGTAGATGTCAGCAGATCTGTTTTAACACACTTTGAATAAAACTCTTGAATAAAACTCTTGAATAAAACACTTGAATAAAACTCTTGAATAAAACACTTGAATAAAACTCTTGAATAAAACTCTTGAATAAAACTCTTGAATAAAACACTTGAATAAAACTCTTGAATAAAACACTTGAATAAAACACTTGAATAAAACACTTGAATAAAACTCTTGAATAAAACACTTGAATAAAACTCTTGAATAAAACTCTTGAATAAAACTCTTGAATAAAACACTTGAATAAAACTCTTGAATAAAACTCTTGAATAAAACTCTTGAATAAAACTCTTGAATAAAACACTTGAATAAAACTCTTGAATAAAACTCTTGAATAAAACTCTTGAATAAAACACTTGAATAAAACTCTTGAATAAAACTCTTGAATAAAACTCTTGAATAAAACTCTTGAATAAAACTCTTGAATAAAACTCTTGAATAAAACACTTGAATAAAACTCTTGAATAAAACACTTGAATAAAACTCTTGAATAAAACTCTTGAATAAAACTCTTGAATAAAACTCTTGAATAAAACACTTGAATAAAACACTTGAATAAAACACTTGAATAAAACTCTTGAATAAAACTCTTGAATAAAACTCTTGAATAAAACTCTTGAATAAAACTCTTGAATAAAACTCTTGAATAAAACTCTTGAATAAAACTCTTGAATAAAACTCTTGAATAAAACACTTGAATAAAACTCTTGAATAAAACACTTGAATAAAACACTTGAATAAAACTCTTGAATAAAACTCTTGAATAAAACACTTGAATAAACCAATTCAATAAACTATTTGTGTCTTTCCTTTGAAATTTGGTTTTGATGTTGATTTGTTATTGTAGCATACAATTTGTCGGGGTTTGTCATACGAACACATTGTTTTATTTAACTCAAAATATCACACTTGATTGCTGGCCATGGCAGTATTATAAATATAATAAACAGGATTGCTGGTCGTGGCAGGTAATCTATTGTAAATATAATAAAACGGAATTGCTGGTCGTAGGACGAAATCCACATGGCCTGGGATTATTCTTCAAGGATTATAAGCTGGTTTCCAACAGCAAATCACCTCTCTCCACACCGCTGGATAACCCAAGGGAACATCATTGGATGACACAACTTGGCACCAGTGACGTCGCAGGAGTTGTCGGAATGTTGTATCATTGATATCAATGTTATCCGCCTTTCGGGACTCCAACTCCGGAGTTCGATTTCAGAGTTTCCTTCTCTTAGATGAGTTGCCATCCAAATGTGCTGGTGGTGTTTTCGCTTGACTGGGTTCTGGCTGGAATTTGAACTCCAGACCATCATCTTGAGATTTGCTTATTTTAGACCACTCGGCCACCGGCCACCCAGCTCACTATCTATCAGGTAATCTATTATAAATATAATAAACGGGATTGCTGGTCGTGGCAGGAAATCAAATTTTGAACGTGATCTCCAAAAAGTTAATGAAATAAATCGAAACTAAATTGAACATTAATTTATTTAGTGCAGTATTTGATGGACTATTTTACATGTTAGGCATCGTTGTCTGTTCTTTGTTTGTATACTGAAGGTGTAACTGTAAATAAGATTTCATTGGAAGTTCTTGTCTGTATACAGATGATGTAAATATAAATGATATATTTGAAGGTGTCTAATAGGAAATGTTTGAATGTGTCGTATAGGCAATGTTTAAAGGTGTCGAAAAGGCAAAGTTTGGAGATCTGTAGGTTTTGGAGCTCTATAATTTTTGGCATTGAATGCTCCATTTTTCTACATTAGTTTTTAGCTCATATTTGGCCGATCTATTTCTGTTGTCACCATGTTCATTCCTTATCACCAATACAGCTTAGTAAAAGAAAATTAAGAGAGCGAAAACAAAAAAATCCCAGATAACCATTTAAAAAAATGTTAATTAAAAAAAAAAACAACACCATTGAACAGCTGTGATGCACGTATAAGTCAGTGGCGAGACTTCTTGATTCCTTTATCGTGTTTGTCCACTACAAGCTAACGCCGTCAGAGTAAGTAGCATACGATTGTACCGTGTTCATCTACCACAAGCTAACACCGCCAGAGTAAGTAGCATAAGATTTTAGCGTGTTCATGTAACACCGTCAGAGTAAGTACTATACGATTTTATCGTGTTCATCCGCCACATGCTAACACCGTCAGAGTAACTAGCGTAAGTTTTTAGCGTGTTCGTCAGGGTAAGTACCATAAGATTTTTATCGTGTTCGACTATCAAAAGCTAAGACCGTCAGAGTAAGTAGCATAAGATTTCAGAATTGGCTTTAGTTACAGGGAAAAGTTAGCTAATTATTAATTATATGTGGCATCCGTCCGTCTTCGCGAGACGATGGAGTAGCTATGTACACTTCAACAACTGTTTCACTAGGGCGATCCTAGAATGGCAGTCTTGGCTGCATTTGTCGCTAAGCAATGGAACCCAATGGGATTTATAATTTGTTCACTGTTCACTGTTTATGGTGTTATTTAAAATTAGTGAATAAGTAATGGTTTCATGGGAAATGAGCAGGGCTAATTAAAACAGACTAAATAAAAGTGATTCTAGCGTGATATCTATACGTTTACTCCGAATATATTCTTTCTTATCAATTAGCGATATTGTCACCCAATCCATGTTTACTGAGCCAAATCTTGACTCCTGGTTAGACTCGGCCTTCCATATCGTCCTTCTTTTTTGCAAGTGCTTCGTTTCGCTCATCTTCTGCCTTTTTGACTCCGTCGTGTACGAACACGAAGGAAAAAACTGTTGTTTTCGGCAAGAAAAATGGCAAAAATGGGTCGCTTCGTATCATTTCCGCTTTCGTACCATTTGTGGTTGTAAGGTTTCGCTTGGTAACATGGTTTGGTTGACAATACCGTGATTTGAAAAGAGAGAATATGTTGAGGGTGAAATTATATGTTTTATTTTAGAAACACTATCATTGGGCCTGTTTAATTAGCCCTACTCAACTTACTGGAATCGAGGTTATGGACAAAACAACATGGTTTTGGAACCATCCTAAACTGATCAAAAGTAGGCGGCAACCACGGGCAAGCCACTCTGTTTTACAAAAATTTGGAATGCAACTCTATAACTTACAAGCAATAAATTAACAAAAATATTTATACATTATTTTAACGTACTTTTAAATCCCCCGTCAGTTTTAGGGACGTATAAATATGCTGGACATACGGGGGTTTACGACCCTAGCTTAACAAACCCCATTTCCTATCTACCCTTTTCCACCAAAACAGTTTCTTGCTAGCTTTAAATAGACGAGCCTTCAGCAACGAAGAAGAAAGATTGAATTACTTGAATACTTGTTCTCTGGTGATCCATGTTTTAAGCAAAGTCAAAGGAATTCCCCATTAGCTACACTCAATAGGACTTGATGTGAACGTACTGGGGGACTTATTCTTAGAGCAGCACAGAACAAAATCAAGAATGGTGAATGAATCGAATCTCTTGTAACGGTTTCCACCTGCAAGGTTCTACGACACCCACACCAGCAATCGCTTCCGGTGCAGAATTCTTTCTTGCCATAAAAGCAGAGAATTGAATTAAGATGATTAGTGCTCAAATAATCATTTTAAAAGATAAAAATTATAGGATAGGTAAAAATTACTCAACGCTTCCAAATCACGTATTGATTGAAGGGATTGTTCATATAGCGGCAAATCTATAGAGCATAAGTAGATACATCGGTTCAAATGGGGGGTGGGGTGGGTGGGGTGTTGAGAGGGTGTGCCGATGGATAAAAGATATACTATACCGGTTCTTTATGTGTGATTGATTGCGTTACCCAGTCTCCCAACCCAGTCACATACATGGATTCAAACAATTAGTTATACATATGTGTTTTACTAGCCTTACTACCATCCGTAGACTGAATGTCGCCATTTTTTTCTGTACCAAATAAAACCTGACACCCCCCCCCCAATCCCCATAGGTCATTGGTTGATGAACTTAACTGTTAAATCCAAATACCCCCCAGCCACATAGATCATTGGTTAATGCACTTAACTGTTAAGGCCTGACGTCCACTCAGCCCTATTTAGATTAAGTTGTGTACCCAATGACAGCTCTAAATCATTCGGCTAACCAGGGATGCTAGACGGGTCAATCTGACACCATGAGCCAACTAAACACAACCACTGGAAACTAGACAGGTCGATTACATGTCATTGAAACAGGGACCCGGTAAGACTGTTAAAAAAAACAAACAAACGATAACATTGCACATTGAAATAAATGTAATTTATTCAAACGACTTTTGATAATTTACTTCCACTCGCCCTCGCCCCCCCCCCAACCACAGCTGCCAACAATGGTCGCCCTATTTCTCACCTGTATCGCACTGCCCTTGACCTTGGTCAACTGCGCCTCAATCCTGGGAGGATTCCAACCTCTGCAGATCGACGGCAGCAACACCAATGTCCAGTATGCTGTCAAGACCGTCAATGAGTTTTATGCCAGGCAAGGCGATAACGCCGTCAGAACTCTGGTCAGCGTCCTTCAGGCCGAATCTCAGGTGAGTGAAAGATCCATCAGTATCAGGTGAGTTAAAGATCCATCAGTATCAGGTGAGTAAAAGATCCATCAGTCTCAGGTGAGTAAAAGATCCATCAGTCTCAGGTGAGTGAAAGATCCATCAGTATCAGGTGAGTAAAAGATCCATCAGTCTCAGGTGAGTGAAAGATCCATCAGTATCAGGTGAGTAAAAGATCCATCAGTCTCAGGTGAGTAAAAGATCCATCAGGTGAGTTAAAATCCATCAGTCTCAGGTGAGTAAAAGATCCATCAGTATCAGGTGAGTTAAATATCAATCAATCTCAGGTGAGTTAAAGATCCATTAATCATAGGTTTGGTAAAGATCACCTACATCTAAGTTGTGGAGAGATATATTTTGTTAAGAGTACTATTTAAGTTTTCAAAACGAAATTGAAATTTATGTTTATAGTTAAAGCACATAGTAATGGTCCTCTGATCAATTAAGAAATAGAGAAACAGCAAATATACTTTCAGAATGTAGAATGAATAAAACAGAGTAGGGTTAAACCTGAAAAAAGAAACGCAACAAAGCAATGAACGTGTCGGCAGAAAGCCTTCGCCAGCGAACAAAATAACAACAACAACAAAAAAAAAAAAACGGTATAAAAATGAATAAAAATAAGAAATATCACTTAGCTTGGACGTAGTATCCGTGTGCAGCATTTCTTGTACAGCCCACGAATACTACTCTGTTTTATTCATTCTACATTGTGCTAACCTGATAGCAGTCTCACCCATTATTATCCAAATATACTTTCATTTCTTTAATGTCTTATCTTTTTCCTTCTCCCCATCTCTCTCTCTCTCTCTCTCTCTCTCTCTCTCTCTCTCCCTCTCTCTCTCTCTCTCTC
>CAXITT010000339.1:105653-122924 GCA_964033795.1 Lymnaea stagnalis | reverse complement strand
AGATATCTCTCTTCACATAACTCAGATATCTCTCTTCACATAACTCAGATATCTCTCTTCACATAACTCAGATATCTCTCTGCACATAACTCAGATATCTCTCTGCACATAACTCAGATATCTCTCTGCACATAACTCGGATATCTCACTGCACATAACTCGGATATCTCTCTTCATATAACTCAGATATCTCTCTGCACATAACTCAGATATCTCTCTGCACATAACTCAGATATCTCTCTTCACATAGCTCAGATATCTCTCTGCACATTACTTAGATAGCTCTCTGCACATAACTCAGATATCTCTCTTCACATAACTCAGATATCTCTCTGCACATAACTCAGCTATCTCTCTGCACATAACTCAGATATCTCTCTGCACATAACTCATATATTTCTCTGCACATAACTCAGATATCCCTCTGCACATAACTCATATATCTCTCTGCACATAGCTCAGATATCTCTCTTCACATAACTCAGATATCTCTCTTCACATAACTCAGATATCTCTCTTCACATAACTCAGATATCTCTCTGCACATAACTCAGATATCTCTCTGCACATAACTCAGATATCTCTCTTCACATAACTCAGATATCTCTCTTCACATAACTCAGATATCTCTCTTCACATAACTCAGATATCTCTCTGCACATAACTCAGATATCTCTCTGCACATAACTCAGATATCTCTCTGCACATAACTCAGATATCTCTCTTCACATAACTCGGATATCTCTCTTCACATAACTCAGATATCTCTCTGCACATAACTCGGATATCTCTCTGCACATAACTCGGATATCTCTCTTCACATAACTCAGATATCTCTCTTCACATAACTCGGATATCTCTCTTCACATAACTCAGATATCTCTCTGCACATAACTCAGATATCTCTCTGCAAAAAACTCAGATATCTCTCTGCACATAACTCAGATATCTCTCTGCACATAACTCAGATATCTCTCTTCACATAACTCGGATATCTCTCTTCACATAACTCAGATATCTCTCTGCACATAACTCAGATATCTCTCTTCACATAACTCAGATATCTCTCTGCACATAACTCAGATATCTCTCTGCACATAACTCAGATATCTCTCTTCACATAACTCAGATATCTCTCTTCACATAACTCGGATATCTCTCTTCACATAACTCAGATATCTCTCTGCACATAACTCGGATATCTCTCTGCACATAACTCGGATATCTCTCTTCACATAACTCAGATATCTCTCTTCACATAACTCGGATATCTCTCTTCACATAACTCAGATATCTCTCTGCACATAACTCAGATATCTCTCTGCAAAAAACTCAGATATCTCTCTGCACATAACTCAGATATCTCTCTGCACATAACTCAGATATCTCTCTTCACATAACTCGGATATCTCTCTTCACATAACTCAGATATCTCTCTGCACATAACTCAGATATCTCTCTGCACATAACTCGGATATCTCTCTTCACATAACTCAGATATCTCTCTTCACATAACTCAGATATCTCTCTGCACATAACTCTGATATCTCTCTGCACATAACTCAGATATCTCTCTGCACATAACTCAGATATATCTCTGCACATAACTCAGATATCTCCCTTCACATAACTCAAATATCTCTCTGTACATAACTCAGATATCTCTCTTCACATAAGTCAGATACGTCTTTTTACATAAGTCAAATATCTCCCTTCACATAACTCATAAGTCTCTCTTCACATAACTTTAGGAATCTAATAATCTAAATTGGATTGGTTCCTAAAGTGATCAACAATTTTATTTTTATTCTTTGGGCTCTTATGAATGAAAGGATATTAACTGACGTTTAAACTGACACTCAGACAAAAAAAAATATAATGAAAGAGAGAAAGTGCCAGCTTCCAGATGACAAATTTCAATAAATCTGTTTACTTTTTCATGTAAACACAGCAATTTTCGCCCAATTTTTTGTCTGTTAAATTGTAACGTTGTCATCCTCTCTCAGACTCAGACGTGTGACTTCAAAGTATGGTGGCAATCATGGACTACTCCAGAGTACCAGATCAACAGTATCAACTGCAGTGTAAGCGTTTGTCTTGTAATTTGAACAACAAAAAAAAAAAACAACAAAAAAACATCCAACAAAAGGACTTTATTTCTTTCCTTTAAAAAAATAAAAAATATTTTCACAATAATTTCCATCTTGCCAACTTTATGGCTACATAAATTATGTGCTTAAAAATATTTGATGTTTTAAATGTTTTTGTTATTTCCCGCCAAATATGAAGGTATTTAACCAAAATATGAAGGTATTTAACCAAAATATGAAGGTATTTAACCAAAATATGAAAGTATTTAACCAAAATATGAAGATATTTAACCAAAATATGAAGGTATTTAACCAAAATATGAAGATATTTAACCAAAATATGAAGATATTTAAGCAAAATATGAAGATATTTAAGCAAAATATGAAGATATTTAACCAAAATATGAAGATATTTAACTTTTTTTAAAACCAAGCGTTTTGCTTCCCCTGCAGTAAACCACAGTCCGTAAGATGGCATCAATGAAAGCCGTAAACCAAGGGTTAATCTGGTGAGTGCAGACGAACTACCAAACACACATCGGTCATTTGTACTGAGGACGCCGGCCTTGTCTTTTTGCACAAATAACATTAAAATAAAGTCAGTCAAGCTTTTTGAGTTGTTGGTTTTAAAATAGTGGATATATCATTTATTGAGTTTCTGAAAGTGGCTCTTGTAAATGGTCAATTGGTCAATGTATCAATAGGCGTGGAGGGGTGGACTAGGCACCCTTGCCACGTAAGCACACATTTGGTCCCATCAGTTGGGCTAGGGCTGTTCCGGGGCATCTTGTTTAAAACTGATCGTCATAGTTGCTGCTGTGGTGGCGATCGTGTGGTTGACATCTTCGTCCACGGAGCTGGAGATGGTGAACCCATGCTACGTCAGGTATTTAAAAGCTTCCATGGTGACCACCTGGACGACGAAAAGGAGGGGGTTGCCGCTTCCTCACACAATGGCTTAAGTCGTTCTTGCCGGGTTGATGATCTGTACAAAGTCCTTGCAAGTCGATGGGAACTTATCTCAGCAGGTGTCTGAATCAGACAATGTCGGCTGAAACCGAAACCAAAAGCTTAACGAGACTTTCGTCCGAAACCGAAAGATTCACATATTTCAAAACTCATTCGGGCATAAGTTCTGTGTAATCGAAAACTAATGGGGGAAAGATATTATCGTGAGTTTTAAAAGCTCAACATCTAATTTTATTAGTTAGTCAACGCTCTTCCCGCGCTGTCTTTGGTGAAGTATTTTTATGCTCTTTGTGACGTATTGTTTAGTCTTGATTGTGACGTACGTTAAATTCGTCTGTCTGTCGTGATTGGGACTTTTGTGGAAGTAGGAAGGGTTTTATTTCTGTCTGCTGGCGAGCTGCGCTTGATGCATGTGCTTAAAGAAATTAAAGCCTGTGTATGTTAAAGATACAGCGTGAAAGGACTTGACGAATTAACCAATCTAGTAGATCAGAGGAGATGACATGGGGGCCACTCGTCTGGCATTGGTAAACCTTTCATTTTTCTTACTTTTAGGTAAAGTACAAGAACTTTCTTATTATTTCAAGTTTGGTGTTTCATGGATGGTCAAAGCCCCGCTGCCACCGTGTATCAAGCCTGTATGAGTTGCATCCGCGAGTGACTCCATCAACTACCTACGTTCTGTACCAGGCTAGTTATGTCCTGCCATATTTCAGGTGAACTACGCCCTGTCCCGGATCGAGTTACCTATGTCCTGCCCTGTATGAAGTTAACAACGTCATGTCCAGTTTCAGTGAAATACCTATGTCCTGACTGTAGCAAGTTAACTACGTCCTGACTTTAGCAAGTTAACTATGTCCTGCCTGTAGCAAGTTAACTATGTCCAGCCTGTAGCAAGTTAACTATGTCCTGCCTGTAGCAAGTTAACTATGTCCTGCCTGTAGCAAGTTAACTATGTCCTGACTGTAGCAAATTAACTATGTCCTGACTGTAGCAAGTTAACTATGTCCTGACTGTAGCAAGTTAATTATGTCCTGACTGTAGCAAGTTAACTACGTCCTGACTGTAGCAAGTTAACTATGTCCTGACTGTAGCAAGTTAACTACGCCCTGACTGTAGCAAGTTAACTATGTCCTGACTGTAGCAACAGTTAACTACGTCCTGCCTGTAGCAAGTTGCCAAAGTCATGTCCAGTTCCAGTGAATCCCCTACGTCCCGTTCTGTATCAGGACAACAACGTCCTGTATCCAGTTACCAACGTCCTGTCCTGCAGAAGCGAGCCACCTACGCAATGGGCAGTATTAAGCTGCATATAAACTGTCTAACGACGACGAGTGCCTACATCTTGTCGCGCGTCCAGTGAGCTGTCGACATCCCGTGGCCCTTTATGGTCAGCTGTACCCCTCTACTGTGTCCCGTTATTTACCCGAGTTACCACGTCCTGCCCAGTGTCCATTGAGCTGTCGACATCCTGCGGCCCTGTATGGTCAGCTGTACCCCTCTACTGTGTCCCGTTATTTACCCGAGTTACCACGTCCTGCCCAGTGTCCATTGAGCTGTCGACATCCTGCGGCCCTGTATGGTCAGCTGCACCCCTATAGTGTGTCCCATTATTTACCCGAGTTACCACGTCCTGCCCAGTGTCCATTTAGCTGTCGATGTCCTGTGGCCCTGTCCAGTCACCCAGTTGAAAAAGCCCTGTACTGTTTCACCGAGCCACCAACGTCCCGTCATGCATCAAGCTGCCGATGTCCGATCCTGTATTGTCGAGTTACCCATGAACTGACCAGTGTACGCAATTCACCTACACCCTGTCCAGTGAGCTGCCGATGTCCCGTGAACTGTCCCAGTTACCTACACCCCAATGACTTTGTCCCATGTATTGCCATCCAGTAACATCGAAGTTCGTGAGAGTACCATTGACACTTTAGAACCATTGACACTTTAGAACCATTGACACTTTAGAACCATTGACACTTTAGAACCATTGACACTTTAGAACCATTGACACTTTAGAACCATTGACACTTTAGAACCATTGACACCTTAGAACCATTGACACTTTAGAACCATTGACACTTTAGAACCATTGACACTTTAGAACCATTGACACTTTAGAACCATTGACACTTTAGAACCATTGACACTTTAGAACCATTGACACTTTAGTACCATTGACACTTTAGAACCATAGACACTTTAGAACCATTGACACTTTAGAACCATTGACACTTTAGAACCATTGACACTTTAGAACCATTGACACTTAATTAACTCCCAGTAGATTGCTTTAAATAAGACTTTAATTTATGCAGGACATTCCACAAACCAGGCAAGTTGGGTTTTTATTTGTTTTAAAACATTTTTTGGTCCATATTTTCGTATGAATATTCAAATGTATTACCCTGATAGAATGTAACTTTTTGCCAGATTTGGTTTAAACAGACCGTGATTGGAGTTGATTTTTTTTTCTCCACCGTATGAATGCTCACCCCTATTTTGCATTACTATGCCTGGATATGTTACTGGGGAAATGGACCCTAGAAGAAATAAGGCATGTGGGTGTATTACTTCGTTATAATGGAGAGAAAATAGAGGAGTATATGAGAGTGAAGTTTGAAGAACAAGTAGACGAACGTATAGCGTCACAGTTTGGTAACTTAATGTAGTTTTGTTATAATCATAAGAGAGAAAATATAAAGTTATGAGTTTTAAAAAAAAATGATTAACAAAAGAACTCGGAATGTTAAATCGTTAGTTTCGATGTCTTAAAGATTGAAGAACGCGAAATCAGAATCTGGTCAAGGCCGTGATTGCCTGATAGTGTGAGTTTGCTAGTGTGACTGGGTATCTTTGTTAGTGTGTCCGGGTCAGTTTGTAAGTGTGTCTGGGTCAGATTGTAAGTGTGTCCGGGTCGGTTTATTAGTGTGTCTGGGTCAGATTGTCAGTGTGTCTGGGTCAGATTGTGTGTCTGGGTCAGATTGTAAGTGTGTCCGGGTCGGTTTGTTAGTGTGTCTGGGTCAGATTGTGAGTGTGTCTGGGTCAGATTGTAAGTGTGTCCGGGTCGGTTTGTCAGTGTGTCTCGGTCAGATTGTAAGTGTGTCTGGGTCAGATTGTAAATGTGTCTTGGTCAGATTGTAAGTGTGTCTGGGTCAGATTGTGTGTCCGGGTCTGTTTGTTTTTGTGTCCGGGTCGGTTTATTAGTGTGTCTGGGTCAGATTGTAAGTGTTTTCGGGCCGGTTTGTTAGTGTGTCTGGGTCAGATTGTAAGTGTGTCTGGGTCAGATTGTAAGTGTGTCCGGGTCGGTTTGTTAGTGTGTCTGGGTCAGATTGTAAGTGTGTCTGGGTCAGATTGTAAGTGTGTATTGGTCAGACTGTAAGTATGTCCGGGTCAGATTGTAAGTGTGTCTGGGTCAGATTGTAAGTGTGTCTGGGTCGGTTTGTTAGTGTGTCTGGGTCCGTCTGTAAGTGTATCTGTGTGAGTTTGCTAGTGTGACTGAGTATGTTTGTTAGTGTGTCTGGGTCAGGTGTGTCCGGGTCGGTTTGTTAGTGTGTCTGGGTCATATTGTAAGTGTGTCTAGGTCAGATTGTAAGTGTGTCCGGGTCGGTTTGTTAGTGTGTCTGGGTCAGATTTTTAGTGTGTCAGGTTCAGATTGTTAAGTGTGTCTGGGTCAATTCTTTTAATCACTTTGGACTCCCCCAGATAACATGACGTTATGTCGTCGACGGTTTCCCGGAATTATTTTAACCAGGGAAAACATTTGAACACACCCAACTGCACGGCATTGTTTTTCTTCCATCGCATGAACATATGACTACATCTGCACTAAAGATGACTACGGCTGTACTAAAGATGACTACGGCTGTACTAAAGAGGACTACAGCTGTACCAAGGATGACTACATATGTACTAAAGATGACTACAGCTGTAATAGAGATGACTACGGCTGTTCTAAAGATGAATACGGCTGTACTTGTTGGTGTGAACACTGGGTGGCATTTCAAGTCCTATTTGTTCCCGGCTAGCTTATCCGCGTTATAGTCTTTGTTACAGCTGGTTAGCCAAGTTTGTTACAGCTGGTTAGCCAAGTTTGTTACAGCTGGTTAGCCAAGTTTGTTACAGCTGGTTAGCCAAGTTTGTTACAGCTGGCTAGCCAAGTATGTTACAGCGCGTTAGCCGAGTTTGTTACAGCTGGTTGGCCAAGTTTGTTACAGCTGGTTAGTCGAGTTTGTTACAGCTGGTTAGCCAAGTTTGTTACAGCTGGTTGGCCAAGTTTTTTTACAGTGCCGTGCTAATAATATGAAGTTCGTCGGGGAGACCCTCATCCTGGCCAACTTTGTATTTGCAAGCGTGTTTGTTATCTAGTGAGTCATAAATAGTCATAATTTTCTAAGAACTTAGCGCCTCCTGTAGTAACTTACAGATATGGTCTAAACTTGAAGGAAAACAACAAAAACGCAGCTATTGTAAAACAAATGAAACAGTCACTGTCCCGATCTGGTTATTGATCTTATAGAGCAGGCTTTTTCTTTTTCTCCTGCCTGGCAACTAATATGGGCCCCCTTTGTCTGGCAGCCATTGTTTTTTAGATCCAGTCTTCCAATGGTTACAATCCCCCGATGAAGGCATAACTAGTTGATGGTGATGACATTATTAGCTTACATTAAAGACATGTTATAAAAAAATCAGTTTAACATGAAGCAGATAGAAACAATTACACTGAAGCACTGATGTATCTTTAGTTTGTGACGCCCTTGATTTTTGCCCCCCCCCCTTAAAAACATGTTATAAAAAAAACAGTTTAAAAATGAGCAAAAAGAAAAAATTACACTGAAGCCCCGATGTATCTTTAGTTTGTGAAGCCCTTGATTTTTGCCCCCCCCCCCCAATCACGATAACCAAAAACACGCAGGAAAAAAAATCCCATAAAAGCTATAATGAGTATTTGACTTTGACTAAAAAAAATGCCACCTTTAAAAATGCCACCCCCCAAAATGCCACCCCCAGAATACGCCCTGTGGGGAAGACCACCCCCTCCACACTTTCTTCCTACGCGTGTAAAATAATAGAGTCCCTATAAAACGTCAGAGCAAGTCAGTGCACAGTAGAGACCGACCGAAAGTGATTTTCTGATTTCGGCCGAAACCAAAAAAGGCCGAAAGTTTAAAAATGACTTTCGGCCGAAACCGAAAAAAGACCGAAAGTTAAAAATGAATTTCGGCCGAAGCCGAAACCGAAGCCGAAACCGAAAATGAAATATTAAGATATTTTGAAATTCGTTCCCGCATACATTCTGCTTACATCGAAAATGATGTGGGAAAATATAAATATTTACATTCTTTTTATAATCCATAATTTGAGTTTGATACCCTTGATCTAATGAATACTTTGGATTTTACCATTTTAATATAAAACTAATTTAAATTGCTTTACAATTTTTTTTCAAATTTGTATGGTAGGAGAAAATTTGGCAGAATTTGGGGGTTGGGGTAGGAGGGGAAATTAATGCAAGATATTATTTTTTTGAAACCGGGTCTCTAAAAAATGTGGTTCTAAAACATAACTTAATTTGTTCTTAAAGATCGCTTAGTTTGTTGTTAAAGATCGCTTAGTTTGTTGTTAAAGATCGCTTAGTTTGTTCTTAAAGATCGCTTAGTTTATTGTTAAAGATCGCTTAGTTTGTTGTTAAAGATCGCTTAGTGTGTTGTTAAAGATCGCTTATTTTGTTGTTAAAGATCGCTTAGTTTGTTGTTAAAAACCTTATAATTGGTTGTTATTGATCGGTTAGTTTGTTGTTAAAGATCGGTGAGTTTGTTCATAAAGATCGTTTAGATTGTTCTAAAATATCGCTTAGTTTAATCTTAAAGATCGCTTAATTTGTTCTTAAAGAAAGCTTAGTTTGTTGTTAAAGATCGTTTAGTTTGTTGTTAAAGATAGTTTAGTTTGTTGTTAAAGATGGTTTAGTTTGTTGTTAAAGAACGCTTTGTTTGTTTTTAAAGATCGTTTAGTTTATTGTAAAAAGATCGTTTAGTTTGTTGTTAAAGATATTTTAGTTTGTTGTTAAAGATGGTTTAGTTTGTTGTTAAAGAACGCTTTGTTTGTTTTTAAAGATCGTTTAGTTTATTGTAAAAAGATCGTTTAGTTTGTTGTTAAAGATATTTTAGTTTGTTGTTAAAGATGGTTTAGTTTGTTGTTAAAGAACGCTTTGTTTGTTTTTAAAGATCGTTTAGTTTATTGTAAAAAGATCGTTTAGTTTGTTGTTAAAGATATTTTAGTTTGTTGTTAAAGATGGTTTAGTTTGTTGTTAAAGAACGCTTTGTTTGTTTTTAAAGATCGTTTAGTTTATTGTAAAAGATCGCTTAGTTTGTTGTTAAAGATCGGTGAGTTTGTTCATAAAGATCGCTTAGATTGTTCTAAAATATCGCTTAGTTTAATCTTAAAGATCGCTTAATTTGTTCTTAAAGAAAGCTTAGTTTGTTGTTAAAGATCGCTTAGTTTGTTGTTAAAGATCGTTTAGTTTGTTTTTAAAGATCGTTTAGTTTGTTGTTAAAGATCGTTTAGTTTGTTGTTAAAGATCATTTAGTTTGTTGTTAAAGATCGTTTAGTTTGTTGTTAAAGATCGTTTAGTTTGTTCTTAAAGATCGTTTAGTTTGTTGTTAAAGATCGTTTAGTTTGTTGTTAGAGATCGTTTAGTTTGTTGTAAAAGATCGTTTAGTTTGATGTTAAAGATCGTTTAGTTTTTTGTTAAAGATCGCATTAGTTTATTGTTTAAGATCGTCTAGTTTTTGTTAATGATCGCTTTATTTGTTCTTAAAGATCGTTTAGTTTGTTCATAAAGATCGCTTATTTTGTTGTAAATTCGCTTAGTTTTTTCATAAAGATCGCTTAGTTTTTTTCTTAAAGATCTTTCAGTTTGTCTTTAAAGAACATTTAGTCTTCTGTTAAAGATCGCTTAGTTTATTCTTATAAATCATTAAAGATCATTTGTTTTGTTCTTAAAGATCATTTAGTTCGGTCTTAAAAATCGTTTAGTTTGTTCTATAAGATCGTTTAGTTTGTTATTAAAGATCGCTTAGATAGTTCTTAAAGATCGCTTAGTTTGTTTTAAAGATCGTTTAGTTTGTTGTGAAATATCATTTTGTTTGGTCTCAAAGATCGCTTAATTTGTTCTTAAATGTCGCTTAGTTTGTTGTAAAATATCTCTTTCGCTTAGTATTAAATGACCGAAAACCTGAGTAACTTTCGGCCGGATGGCCGAAAGTCTAAGTCAATTTCGGCCGAAACCGAAGAAAATCCGAAAGTTAACTTTTCTCTTTCGGCCGAAACCGAAATTAAGCCGAAAGTTAACTTTCCAGCTTCGGCCGAAACCGAAACTTGGCCGAAAGTGATAAAATGGCCACTTTCGGCGCCGAAACCGAAGCCGAAGCCGAAATTCGGTCAGCCTCTAGTGTACAGGACACTTGTTGTGTCTAACCTAATCGTCCTTTAAGAGAATTCTTAAGAAGTCAGTGATGAATAATTTCAAGGTAAACATGTTACAATTCATATGATATTACAGTGTATTTCTTAAATTATCTGCATTTAGATTGTCTTTAAAATTAACAGTGAGATTTATACAATAGTTGAATTCTATTTGTAAGTCAATATTGTTTATTTATGCAAGATGTTGGACGAATATTGGGGTGTTAGCTATGTGTAGGTGTTCCAAAAATAATGGATCCTTATATATTCTTAAATAGTGGTGCTTGCAAATACAATTTGTGTTTACATGTTTACATAGAAAGTGGTGTTTTGATCACATAGTGGTCTTTGCGAAACAGTTTGCTGTTTGCTTATCAAATTATGTCCTCATGTCAAGTGCTGCTTTTATTTATAACTAGCGAGTACCCGGCATGTGTTGCAATGCCACACAAAGAAAGAAAGTGTTAATGTTTTAATTACGCTTTTTTGGAGTACAATATATAAAGACGATACTTGTTGATTTTTTCCATCTAGTGCGTACAAAAATAAATTTGAAAGTTTTTGGACGCCTGAGTAGGCCGCATACAACTTTCCATGTGAGAAGCCTGGAATTTCAAAATTTAGCACACACTCTATCAGCCCCCAAACGGACAATAGTAAAAAGGCTGTACTCATTCATAAAGCTTTACAGGCGTGGGAACAACAACTCAGCAAAGTCTTATCGCAATCGGATCAATGATAGAGGAACGTGATATTTCCCAACTGGAATAATAGGCAGAGACAGGGTAGGGATCATGATTACAAGTTGCCGTTTATGGTTATGAGGCGAGAGGCGAAGGTGGTAACCTCTGGCCGATGATTCTTACTACGCAGCCCTGAGAAGCTGCTCCAAGGCAACCGTTTCGTCCCAGCTGCATTGCGAATTAGTTGCGTTGTGGAAACCCACTGTAGAATCCCTCTTATAGGGCGTCTAACGCTTCCCCGGGATGGGTGGGGGGAAGATATTAGGACGTAAAATTTTCCATCCCAACTCCTGAGAAAGTTGATCGTGTGCACTGTGCGAAATAACACAGTGTGGGACCGACCGGGTATCTTTGGGTTAGGACGGCCCCCGGCGGAGACCTGGTCGAGCAGACTCGGGTGGGGGCCGTCCTGACAAAGGGACATCCCCGACGTGCCGCTCCGCGGCCCGATACCGGGTTGGGGAGGGGTGTTTTGGGGAGGGCATAAAGAGTGCAAGCTCGATGGCCCGCTGACACCATTTCTTAATGTAGTATATATATATATATATAGAGAGAGAGAGAGAGGAACGTATACGGAAATTATAATTAAATAGCTTATATTAGGGGGAAAAAAATGACTTTAAGGCCATCGGCCCCAAGCTAAATATTGTAAATGGTTGCACTAATTCAGAAAACTACTTTTTTTGTCACACGCAAACTGACGCGTCACTGCTGTGTTTGATTCCATTCCATCCACGCATACATAAGCTCTGTTTGAAATTATATTTATATAGATCATTTCATAAAAAAACGAATTGAGGGCCCCTGAGTATTGTAAAATGGTTGTAATAATTTAGAAAAATTTGCGGGCTTGTGGACAACTCAGCAAAGTGTTCTCGCAATCTGTTGAATGGTATAAGTATGTATATGGACATCATTTTTATATTACTCATATAAAAAAAAAGGAATTAAGGGCTCCCGGCCCCAAACGTAATATTGCAAAAAATGATCTACTAATGCAGTGGTTCTCAACCTTCCTAGTGCCTCGACCCTATAATACAGTTTCTCATGACGTGGCGACCCGCAGCTACACAATTATTTTCGTAGTTGCTACTTCACAGCTGTAAGATATGTGTTTTCAGATGGTCTTAGACGACCCTTGGAAAAGGGTCCCGTGACCCACAGGTTGAGAACCGCCGTACTAATGTATCCACCTTTGCGGGCTCGCTCACAACAAGTCACCAACGTTTTACCACAGTCGGAGGAATGGCATAGGAACGCATACGTAAATTATATTTATATGGCTCATATATACTGAAAACCAATTGAGGGCCCGTGGCCCCAAAACGAAATAGGGTAAAAAGGTTGCAATTACTCAGAAAAATGCGCTGGCTTGTGGACAACAACTGACCGAAGTTTCGTCACAATCGCATGAATGGTATATCAGCGCATACGGATTGAAATTATATTTAAAGCCATTTTCATTGTTTCTATAGTATACTAGTTACTATCCTAGTGTCTCATTTTTATTTTACTTAGTTTACATGTTTTTCATAATTGTAAAGCGCTTAGAGCTTTATGGTAAGCGCTATATAAAAATGCCTAAATAAATAAATAAATAAATATTTATATAGCTAATACAAGAAAAAACGATCATAGGGCCCTTGGCTCAAAACGGAATATTTTAAAATAATAATTAGTTGTAAAAATTGCAAAAACGTTTGCGGGCGGGCACACAACATCTCACCACAACATCTCACCACAACATCTCACCACAACATCTCACCACAACATCTCACCACAACATCTCACCACAACATCTCACCACAACATCTCACCACAACATCTCACCACAACATCTCACCACAACATCTCACCCCTACATCTCACCACAACGTCTCACCACAACATCTCACCACAACGTCTCACCACAACATCTCACCACAACATCTCACCACAACATCTCACCAAAGGTTTCCGCATTCCGATAAATGGTGTAGGAGTGCATACGGACATTATTTTTTACAAAGCTTATATTAAAAAAAAAAAAGAAACTAATTTTTTTTAGAAGTGTCGTAATGACTCAGAATAATGCGCCGGCTTTTGGATCAAAACTAACCTAAGTTTTATTGTAATCACATGAATGGTGTAGGAGAAGATACGGGACAGACATACAGACATACATACAGACATACATACAGAAAGATATTCATTTATATATATAAGGGTGTTGTTTATAATGGTGTTTTTGTATAGTGGTGTTTTTGTATATAATGGTGTTTTGTGTTTAATGGTGTTGTATATAATGGTGTTGTTGTATATAATGTTGTTGTTGTATATAATGGCGTTGTTGTATATAATGGCGTTGTTTTATATAATGGTGCTGAGATGAATAGGTGCAGTGTTTTCCTCAGTTAATTTACTCCAGCCTGGGTGATTTCAGATGTTTTGATGGGCAGTGCCAGTGGCGTGTGAACGGTGGGCGCGTCCCTGTCGGACCTCGTTCAATTTAGGGAGGGGTGGCATTTTTGGCCTAATACAGAGTTTTTCTCGTGGATGGGCGGGGGGCGGAAAAAGCTTTGCCCACTCAGGGA
The DNA here is from genome assembly GCA_964033795.1 of Lymnaea stagnalis. Taxonomy (NCBI): domain Eukaryota; kingdom Metazoa; phylum Mollusca; class Gastropoda; family Lymnaeidae; genus Lymnaea; species Lymnaea stagnalis. The sequence continues at coordinate 109,088 of CAXITT010000339.1, read as the reverse complement.
GGCACTTGCCCTAGCTACGCCACTGAGCGACCAGGATCACAACATAAACTAAATTAATTTTAGCTGAGGGTATGTTTTAGATCCCTGCTAATCTTCACCCTTGAATCTATATAGCCCAACTATATATATACAAAATAAATTTCCATATAGCCCAACTATATATATACAAAATACATTTCTATATAGCCCAACTATATATATACAAAATAAATTTCTATATACCCCAACTATATATATATACATATATATAGAAAATACATTTCTATATAGCCCAACTATATATATATATACAAAATAAATTTCTATATAGCCCAACTATATATACAAAATAATTTTTTTTATAGTCCAACTATATACACAACATAAAGAAAAATTATTTATTTTCCATTCAAAAAAATCGTCTTTAATTAATTACTAACAGCAATTGTTGTTTAAAAAAAAAATTTTTTTTGTAACACTGTTATTTTGAGTAATGTGGGTGGGCAGAAAGCAGGGACGCCTATGACTACCGAGCAAAAATTAGGGAGGAACCTGGCAAGGGTTCAAAATCAAAAAGCTTGGGTGGCAGTCAGTTGCAGTGTGCATTATACATCATAATCATTGTTTCTTTTTATTGATTTTTATCGAAACTAAGTCAATTCCAAAGTCGTGGTCTGGAGTTCAATCCCCAGCAAAAGTCTAGACATGAAAATAATCCCCAGCAGCCCGGGTGGCTGGTACTCTTTAACCATGGAGGGCAACTCATCTAACAGAGGGCAAACTCTGAAATGAAACCCGGTGGTATGACTGTGACACTATGAAAATTCCGGCACACCCTGCTACTCCAATAGTGCAAAGGTGGATCATCCAACTTGCGTTATCCAGATACGTGGAGAAAAGTGGTATGTGTTCTAAGGAATAAGCGAACCAGCTTATCCTACATTTAAAAAAAAAATCCCAAGCCTTGTGAAGTCAAGGGAAGTCTACATCATTGTGATGGGAGGATGCCAAAAAAACAACAACAAACAAACAAAAAAACAATCAGTAGCACCTAAATGGAGTTGTCCACTTTCATTCATTGAATTCTTTCAGCCTTAAGCTGATAGTAACTTTCACACGAAAAGGGTGTCGATTCATTTCATCTATGCAGTTTGATAAAATGGCGACGATACGATACTACTTTCATATTTTAGCAAACTCGGGCAAAATTCCTCTTCGTGAACATTTACCTTTGATATTGACTTGTTCCCTAGCTGCTCACCGCAGTCCTGCTTGCCGGTTTGCCTCTCATTTCATTGGATGGACTCCCCGGAGGTGAAGAAGTCTACCCCACCGACTTTAACGACCCGTACGTCATATTCGCCGTGGCCGCCACTAACGCTTACTTCGCCTCGCTCGGAGACAACGACGTCAGAATTGGCGACACCATTGTGAAAGTCACCTCGCAGGTAGCAAGCTTTTCCTTAAATATTTTTATGGTTTCTGTGTGTACACTGAGGTAAACAAAATGAGTAGCCTTAAAACAGTAACTGAATTTATGTTATTACGGTAGATCGTTGTGTGAACTAAATGTGTTCATTCTCGTTTGGGGCCGAGCCATTCCAGTTTGATGGTCCAGGCTCGCACATAGCAGGGGTGCCGCATCAGTTGGGCGTCGCCATAAATTATATTAACGTGGGGTTTCGGGAGAGCTCCGAACTCCAACACTTTTCAATGCAGGGCAATCGACCGGCCATTGCAGTGGGACATTTTTCGACTCCTTTTTGTGTTTATGAAGCTCTGATGACCTCGTTCTAACTTCCACCGTGATCATCATATTTCGGGTTTACCATATTCCGATAAAGCTTACGAGCCGGTCCTTCTTTTCCCAAGCTCTCAAACAATTGCTCTCTAAAAATGATCTTGTGACTTTGACTTGACCCCCGGTTGGGTCATCGGTCGGATGTGGTTGGGAAGCGCATTGTCTTGCTGGAGTGTCAGCTCGCTCATTTAGGGCAATACCGGCATGTCCAGAGACCAATTGAAGGACCATTCTGACTCCATGTGAAATTATGTCACGTACTAAATCAAATATGGCAGTGACCATTTTCGTGTCTAAAGAGCACTCACAGTTTCATAAACAACCTGTAAGTCTGTAAACACAGCGATGACCGGAGAAGATTTTCTTCAAGCTAATGAATATAGCAGAATTAATATCTACATTTATTTTCGCTTTTATAAACTGTCACTGAAGATTTTGACTACAGGGCCTTGGAAGGATTTAATCTTCCGCAAAGCTGCCTCTGTAATTCAAGAGGGCTAGAACTTGTGACCGTTACATTTCCAGTACCAGACATATTTGAATAGCAAAACTTTGAGTCGGTGATCTCTCCGGGATCAACCGCAGTTTCTGCCTGTTTTCCAGTATAGGGTGCATTCTCTCAAGTTCGTGGACTGCATCCATTAAAGAGGGTCTCTTAAGCCTTGCCTGCTTCACCCACTTGACTTGTGGCTAAAAAACATGCCCCTGTCCTTGCCGTCCATTGGTATCCTTCTATCGTGGTAAGAATCACCTTTACTTTCCAAATGTTGATTGGTTCCACGTGTAACAGTATGCCCACAGTGGCCAAGGACTATGAATGCGCGCTTCCACACCTTCAACAGAATGCCCACGGTACTAGTTTTATGGTTAATGATTAAAGGCGTTTCGAGTTCCCTCCCAAATCAGTGAGCATCTGAGCTTTCCACGTTTGCAGTTGGCTAGAGCCGTTCATCTGAGCTTTCCACGTTTGCAGTTGGCTAGAGCCGTTCATCTGAGCTTTCCACGTTTGCAGTTGGCTAGAGCCGTTCATCTGAGCTTTCCACGTTTGCAGTTGGCTAGAGCCGTTCATCTGAGCTTTCCACGTTTGCAGTTGGCTAGAGCCGTTCATCTGAGCTTTCCACGTTTGCAGTTGGCTAGAGCCGTTCGCAAATCGACCATCGTAAAGTGAGCTGTGAATACCTCGATGTGAGGGGGGGGGGGGCCATTCGTTGGTTCCTGGCCCCAAAAAGGCGTTTGATTCTGAGGCCGTCTTTTTTTTCTTCTCAGCTATTTTTAATGGATTCTTGCTTTTGGGCTTATCCAAGCTGGAGAGATTAACGAGCAAACGTGTCACATGCACTAACCCTGTTTAAATCTGTTTATCTGAAGGAACACTTTCCGGACTTAGGCCGTCCAACGAGCAACTGGTGTTTTCTTTTTTTTGTTGTATTTTTTTCCACCTTGACCTTTGCTTGACGAACGCCTTCAGAGTTTTGTTCCAGCCTGGTCTGAAGGTTTGTTTTGCATTTTTTTCTCGGGCTGACGCGTCTGGGCACACCGAGAATTTAACCAATGAAATATTCGTACTAGACCTTTATTCGGACATGTATCGACCAGAGAACTTTATGGGGGGGGGGTATAATATATATATATATATATATATATATATATATATA
>CAXITT010000339.1:92722-105412 GCA_964033795.1 Lymnaea stagnalis | reverse complement strand
ATCTTATATATATATATATATATATATATATATATAAATAAGGTTATACTTATTGTAAGTGATGGAAAAATGTAACGAAACATAACTTCCAAATAATGTGAATTAATGTTCACTTAATCCAAATCTTATCGTATGCAAAGTTTTCCATTTTCCCGCTCTTTTATATGATTCAATCTTGATATAACGCACGTGGTCGTTGGGTCACTCAAAAAACTTTTTTGTTTATTTACCTAAAAATAATGGAACAAACTAACTGCCTAGTTTGCTTTGTATGCTTGAACCTAGTGTTGCATGATTGATAATGTGAACCATGATTGATTACTGTAACAAATATCAACGTGATGATTTTTTCTGCATAATGCACTGTTTTGACAATTTAGGATTAACGGGAAGTTAATTATTTTAATATGTCATGCGCAGAAGTATGAGTAGACAGGAATGGAGAAGATTCAAGTAAAGATAGGCTCTGGCCGTGTTTAATGTACATCTCATATCCAACAAATATGAATGAATTATGTAAATGACGTCACAAGGCAATGACAAATATGTTTCCTCCAGCTCAGGAGACTTCTTTTATACTGAGTGAATTGTATATCCTGTCAATAAAGATATTATGATGCCATTTATGGAATTTGGCCTCATGCTTTTTACGGCAAGTATTGGAATGATAATTAGGAGTGCTGGATAAGCAAACGCAAGGAAAAGAAGCACAACAGACACTACTTATAATACTACAACATCAACGTCACAATTAACAGTTGTTACAATTACAATGTGAACCATAATTACTAACAATGTGAACCATGATTGATTACAATGTGAAGCATGACTGATGAAAATGTGAGACATGATTGATTACAATGTGAACCATGGTTGATTACAATGTGTACTATGATTGTTCGCACTGTGATCCATAATTGATTACAATGTGATCCGTGACTGATCAAAATCAAGGTTCAATGAGAATATTCAAGGGAATTTCAGATTAGACGAGGCCTGAGACAGGGAGACTCACTGTCTTGCATATATATGCTATTTAACGTAACATTAGAGAGAGTTATGAGAAACATACTCATTGACACTCGAGGAACAATAACAGGATACTTTCTGAGGGAAACTCAAGACCCACAACCAACGGGCACGCTCTACAACCAACCACTTCAGTATCTTGCCTATGCTGATGGCATAGCACTGCTTGGCAAAAGTATATTAAAGACATATCAAAATCCTTTATTGAATTAGAAAACGCATCACTACAAGCAGGGCTGGAAGTTAACAACCAAAAAAAAAAAAAAAATACATGACCATGATAACAGAAGAACAAACAGATTAAGCAATTAAAATTAGAAACCAGACTTTGGAAAACGTAAATCAATTCAAATACCCTGTACCTAGAAATGAATTACTTACAGAAATGAAAGAAATGAATTACTTACAGAAATGAAAGAAATGAATTACTTACAGAAATGAAAGAAATGAATTACTTACAGAAATGAAAGAAATGAATTACTTACAGAAATGAAAGAAATGAATTACTTACAGAAATGAAAGAAATGAATTACTTACAGAAATGAAAGAAATGAATTACTTACAGAAATGAAAGAAATGAATTACTTACAGAAATGAAAGAAATGAATTACTTACAGAAATGAAAGAAATGAATTACTTACAGAAATGAAAGAAATGAATTACTTACAGAAATGAAAGAAATGAATTACTTACAGAAATGAAAGAAATGAATTACTTACAGAAATGAAAGAAATGAATTACTTACAGAAATGAAAGAAATGAATTACTTACAGAAATGAAAGGAAAAAAAAATCAGCCGGGAACAGGGAATACTTCAGTAGTCCGAAAATACTCAAAAGTAAAAACATTTCAAGAGAAACAAAGAAAACTATTTATAAAACTGTAATCGGACCAGTTGTAACATATGCAAGTGAAACTTGGACCATAACAAAAGTGGCAGAAAATCTAATAAAAACATGGTGAGGAAAGTTCTCAGAAAAATATATGGACCAACAAAGGATAAATATGGTTGGGGAATACGAGCCAACCATGAATTGTACAGTCTATATCAGGATCCCACGATAGTAGCAGAAATAAAAAGAGCAGGTTACGCTGGGCAGGACACTTATATAGATTGCCAAATGACATAAGTGTGAAGAGGGGGCATCCCCAATACCCCAGAAGAAAAAGGCACAAAGACAGACCTAGGCTTAGATGGATGGATTGTGTGGAAAACGATCTACAACAACTGAAAATCCAAGCAGTTAGCCTTAGTTAGGTCTGAGTGGAGGGAAGTAGTGAGGTAGGCCAAAGTCCTAAGTGGGCTGTAGCGCCACATGGATGGATTGATCAATGAATGATAACAATGTCATCCATGATTGATTACAATGTGAACCATGATTGATTACAAGTGAACCATGGTTGATTAAAATGTAAATCATGATTGATTGAACCATGATTGATTGAGCCATGATTGATTGCGCCATGATTCTCTCTTCATTTCCTATCAGGTTCTGGCCGGTGTATTGTACAGGTTTACAATCAGATTTAATGGCGGACTCGAGGTAAGTAAAGTATGAGACCCGATGTGTGTGTGTGTGGGGGGGGCGCGAGGGGCGTGGGGGGTCCGCGGCAGGGCTCCTCAAGAAAATGCCACCAGGGGCGAACTGTCGAAATGGCGATCCACCCCTTTTGTATATCATCGCAATATTCAGTGTCATTTGTATGGCATTGTTGCTAAGAAGTACTATAATTGTCAAAATATATATTTTGAAAAAAAAAACAGTTCACATATTTGCATACATGGAGAAATATCTCAAGTTTTACTAATCATAATTAAAAGTATACGGACAGTCGGTAAAAGAAAAAAAAAACTGACATAAAATGACGTGTCTGTAAGCGTAGTTAAATCTTGTTGAGGATGTCCGTGGAAAAAAAACAACGGAAGTTGTCATCAAGGCTTTCGTAGAAAAAACAAAAGACTGGAATTCTCAGAATTCGGTATTTGTGTTCTTGCTGGCTCTAAACTTAGCCGTTCATGAGCAGAGGCAACTCAACACAGATGCAAACGTCACACAGCACCCTAACGCTACACAGTGTCATGCGAAGTAGATTTATTGAAGTCTTAGAAGAGTTTGCGACCTAATCATAGGACGAGAGTATTTAAATTGCCTTAGCTCCGAAGTTTTGAACGAATATAGACTAAAAATCTTTCCATAAGAATGTTTTTGTCCATAAAAAATATAAATATTTGTTATTATTATTCATGGTTTTATACAGCGCGGTACCTCAGATTATTATTATATAATTATAAAATATTAGTCTGTAAATATTATTTTATTAAAATGTCAAACCTAGCTTACAGCCTCAAAATACAAACTAAGTCTAAACCATAATAAACTAACCCAATATATGAATGAATTTGATGCTATTGGATATTGAAATAATATCTTTTTAATTAGAAAAGACGGAATGCTAAGACTTGTATCATTTTTCCAAAAATACTAATCAAGATCTTCAATTCGTTTTCCCATCTCCAAAGTAATATCTGAAACATTTTAGTACATATCACTGATTAGAACTCATTAGAACTATGTCCAAAATGTTACACTTATGTAAGCTAAACATATTTCACAAACAATGAGGATATTTGTTTAATGTAACAGTTATGTTGAGTAACTTTTATAGATGGAAGCGCTTATGGTTCAGTAAAGCTACTCATATAATGGTAGCTAATAATGTAAGCTCAATGTAAGCGATGGCTTGCACTACTATTTCAATAATTTATTCCAATCCTCAAAAACTGTCCCTCTCTCTCTCTCTCTCTCTCTGCTAGGAAACAACAATGTGCTTTGTACATTACACAGTACTTAATTATATATATATATGGCATACTTCCGTCTTCGCGAGACGATGGGAAAGCTATATAGTTCTACACCTCGACGCGTGACTCAATAGGCCAATCCTGGAATTACGATTTCGACTGCATTTCTTGCAGAAGAATATGATTCCTGGTTTATATTTGGCCCCCTTTATTGTTCTTTTTGTTGCAAGGGCTTCATTTCACGCATCTTCTGCCCTTTTGACTCCTTCATACACTGCTGTTCGCCAGTTGGAACGTTGTTCGGCAATGATCTCAAATTTGTTGATTTCAATGTTGGGTTCCCTCATGCTCCTTTTGCAAACATGCATAAATCTCAGGCATGGCCGTCCAATAAGTCATGTCCCTTCTGTTACCTCTCCATACAGCAGCATCTTTGGGATAAGGGCTACCTCCATTCTCCTTACACGGCCTTACCAGTGAAGGCGCCTCTTGCTAAGAGCTAAGAAAATGCTAAACATTTGTGCACGTTCCAAGACCTCTGTGTTAGGCAACTTGCCCTGCCATCGAATACCTAAAATGCAACGCAGTCATCTATGATAGACATCCAAGAGCAGTTACATCCGGAACAATAGTAAATGGTTCACTGTGCGTCGGTGTAAAACAGTCCAACATAAACAATCATTCTTCCCACGAACAATAATTGCTTGGAACCACCTAGACAGTTCCGCCGTAGACTCGACATCAATCGAGAGTTTCAAGGATGCCCTGGCATCCGCTAGAAGCCGTTAGGATAGCAGCATCGCTTCCCCAACCGTTGCACAAATTCCAGTATATGGATGCAGCAACGTACCCTACCAGAACCAGAGCTGTTAAGTTTCCACTCATGACTGACATATGTGGAGCATATAGGAGCATATATGAGCGTACTAAGCACACATGACTGATAGACTCTTATTTTTGTTTTATCAGTTAGATTGATATTATTCCACACCCGCTTATTCAGTTAAGCCATAGTTGCTGCTGCTTTTGCGATCCTGATGTTTATCTCTTCATCATCGGAGAGAGAACTACGAATATTGGATCCAAGGTATGTGAAATGCTCAACTACCGACAAATTATGGCCCTCAATTGATATGTCTGGAGGGGCTGGTTCTTCTAGCATCATGACATGTGCTTTCTGTAGACTGATTGACAATCTACAATTTTTACAAGCTTGTGATAGTCGATAAACTACCCCCTGAAGACCTTCTTCTGTGTGAGATGTTAATGCGGCATCGTAAGCGAACAACACTTCACGATTTAGTAATTTTTTTTATCTTGATCTTTGCAAAAAGGTGGGCGATATTGAACAGCCTACAATCAGATCTGGTATGGATTTAAACTCCATCTTCACACCCCCTGAATGCAAATTGAAGGAGCATCGAGAAGGTTCATCTGCGGGATTCCCCTTGCCAGTAGAATGTGTAGCTCGCTTTCTTTATGGTACAACTATCCGTTAGTCGGGTCTCTTGAAGGCAGGCATTGCCAATGTTTAGTCTGGCGAGTTCCTTGCCAATTACGGCCGTCTTCCTTGTGTTTTCAATCTGTTGAAGTTGAAGGTCGTTTTCAAATCCAGGACGCATGGTTCTTACATTCCATATTGCAAAGCGAAGTGGTTGGGTCTTCCTTCTATTTATTGCCTTGCCTTACAACAACAAAAAAACCCAAAAAAACTCTGCTCCTCGTGAGGTGACGTCATCAGTGCAGCTACTTAGCCTGGGCGGTGTTTTATGGAGACCAGCTGTTGCCCCATTCAGCAGATCCCCACTCTCCACGCAACCTGTCAATGGCAACTGTCAATACAGCTTGGCACTGACTACTAAATAAATCACATAATTTCTTGACATCTTAGATAATATTGCAACAATCATAGTTGCAATGCAGAGAATAGATACACACACAACGTGCAATACGTTATCTAATATCAATTCAATAAATCAATCAGAAAATCCCATATGTCTGCCTCTCAAACCCTTGTTATCGCACTCACTCCTGCTCTACTTCAAAATCATGAGATCTCCCTCCGCTACTAAAGCTAGTTCCTTCTTTCTCGTTTTATTTATTCATCGATCTCGAATCACTACACCACTGTGCCGTGAGAAGAAATATTAGTCTCGTGTGACAATCATTGTCATATGCATAAATAACACGGTCTGTTACAGGCCCTACCCATGAACATTTTTTTTTGTGCAACAACATTTTTATGAAAAAAAAATATTTAGAACAACTCTAATAACTCTAGTAACAACTCTCGCATCATTATTTTATCATTATTTTATCATTATTTTACCATTATTTTAACATTATTTTATGATTATTTTATCATTATTTTACCATTATTTTATCATTATTTTACCATTATTTTATAATTATTTGATCATTATTTTACCATTATTTTTCCATTATTTTACCATTATTTTACCATTATTTTATCATTATTTTACCATTATTTTACCATCCTTTTACCATTATGTTACCATTATTTTTTCATTATTATATCATTATTTTTGCATTATTTTATGTCGAGCTAATTTTCGTTCGAAAACATTTCCATTCGAGCGAAATTCCGTTTGATAAAACTTCCGTTTAACATTCCCCTTTCTAACAAAAACTCCATGTTACCAATGTTTAGACATTTCTAAGTCATAGCTATTAATTAGAGTCTATTTGTTTACTTACGGAAGTTTTGCCATAGGAAAAAAAATAGAAAGGTTTAATTTTTTCCCCTATGTTTTCGATATTTAATTTCTATGTCTTGCAGATTGAAGAATGCAAAATCAAAATCTGGTCACGGCCATGGGTGTCTCATACGGAAGCACTGCAAATAACCGAGGGACCACTCTGTACGATAATCGAAAGTGACTAATCGTTAGTGGCCAGTGCTGTGTTAAGGTATGGGCATACTGGGCATTTGCCCAGGGCCTCAAGTTTTTTTGGGGGCCTCACGCCACTCGGGGGTCTCACGCTTCTATGGGATCTGTTGCTTCCAGGGGGTCTGACGCTTCCAGGGGGTCTGACGCTTCCAGGGGGTCTGACGCTTCCAGGGGGTCTGACGCTTCCAGGGGGGGTCTGACGTTTCCGGGGGGTCTGACGCTTCTAAGCGGCCTCACGCTTCTAGGGGTCTCACACTCCTAGCGGTTCTCATGTTTATAGGGGGGGGGGGCATGACGCTACAAGGGGTCTCAAGCCTTCTAGGGACTCATAACTCTAGGGGCATAAATAGCTGAGGCCAATTTTGTTTATCAATTTTGAAAATCCCCCTTAAGCTGCTGTAAAAGTTGTAGACATGTCCCCTAAGACATGTCCCCTAAGACATGTCCCCTAAGACATGTCCCCTAAGACATGTCCCCTAAGACATGTCCCCTAAGACATGTCCCCTAAGACATGTCCCCTAAGACATGTCCCCTAAGACATGTCCCCTAAGATTTTTTAAAGAAGTTTTTTCCAACATAAATTCAATTGCAGTTGAAAGTCTACGCTGGAAATATATTAACAGTTAATTAAAAAAATATAGAACCTTTTAAATTTTCTTCTACAGTTAATTCAAATCCCTTTGTTACATCAAGTGGTTTTTCTCCACTTCTGCACAGATCTTTTTTTTTTGTTGGAATAATGCATTATAAGACGTTTAAAATTATTTCCTACTTTTCAGTGCTGACAAACCCGTCTTTGGAAGAAAAATTTTCAAACATTTTTAAAATATATAATTTACAAAAAAAAATTGAATACCTTTCTTAGAATTTTTAGTTTTATAAAAAAATAAGTGCACATCGTTTTTCTTAATGAACACTTGTAAATGTTGTATTACCCATCAGTCCGTGACGTCTCCACACCGAGGGTCGTAACAACTCATGTTGTTACGACAGTGAGGAAGCGAGTAATTACATTTTGTTTCTGCATCTTATTGTATGTGTTTCGTGCGTAGATAGAAGATGAACTAACCCATTGGTGTTGTTTTACAAGCGTAGAAAGAAGTATTGAAACTAAGCTCAAGGACAGCTACTGCAGTCGTTCATGATCAACAACATGTGTAAGGGAATTGAGTGTATAGTGTGATTACGTGTTGGTTTGAGATTATGTGTGTTGTTTTATCTATTATTTTTAGTATCTTGTGACGTATTGTGTGGAAAGGGATATGACGTATTATTATTGTAGATTTGGTGTGGAGTGTTGTTCTTTGATTACAGTAACGGCAGTTGGAGAATTAGTTGATTAATAAAGATATTTCATCTAAGAATTATAGTTGTGAAGTGTATATAATAAACCCCTAGACAACGAAGCCAATGAACCTATTAAGTAAGAATAGGTTTGTAACAAAAGGATAGTTTCAGATTTTCTCGTCAAGCCTCTTCATACATTTATATAAATAACCAACTATTATATTATACATTTTTTTTTGTAGAGGTAACTAAAAATAATAAATTTTTAAAAAGTAACTAAAATTCATAAATTTGTAAAAGTAACTAAAAATCATGAATTTGTAAAAGTAACTAAAAATCATAAATTTGTAAAAGTAACTAAAAATCATAAATTTGTAAAAGTAACTAAAAATCATAAATTTGTAAAAAGTAACTAAAATGCATAAATTTGTACACATAATCAATAAGTATACAAGTTATAAATAGCCAACAATAATACATTTAAGTTTCAAAAATGTTTAACCTTGTGTTATGAGGAAAATGGGTCAAGTTTTGGTGCGGGGACTGGGTCAAGTATGGAGAGTTTGTTAAGTTCTATATCAAGATTTCACATAATTAAGAACAAAGGAAAGGATGAATGATAGACCCCAAAAAAAAAAAAAAAAAAAAAAAAAAAAAAGAAAAAAAAAAAAAAAAAAAAAAAAAAAAAAAAAAAATTTTTTTTTTTTTTTTTTTTTTTTGAAAAAAAAAAAAAAAAAAAAAAAAAAAAAAAAAAAAAGAAGAAGAAAAGAAGAAGAAAAGAAGAAGAAAAGAAAGAAAAGAAAGAACGAATGATCGAAAAAAAAAATAAAGAAAAAGAACAACGGAAAGCAAAAAGAATGAAAGAAAAGAAAGAAAGCAAAAAGAAAGAAAGCAAAAAGAAAGAAAGCAAAAAGAAAGAAAGCAAAAAGAAAGAAAGCAAAAAGAAAGAAAGCAAAAAGAATGAAAGAAAAGAAAGAAAGCAAAAAGAAAGAAAGCAAAAAGAAAGAAAGCAAAAAGAAAGAAAGCAAAAAGAATGAAAGCAAAACAAGAAAGAAAGAGAAAGAAAGAAAGAAATGTGTTAAAAGATGAGTATACTTCTCTATCTCCTCTGTCGCAACGTTTTATTATTCTAATAACTTTGATTTCCACCATGTAAATAAACAAACCCTTTCTACTATGACCCCGTAGTTGGTAGATGTCCTAAAAATGTTATTTCATTTTTGTATTTATAGCCCTACCTACCTGCCTCCTACCTTCCAAAATCTCACCTCCATACGCCTCCCCCCTCCCCACCCCTTCTTCGTACGCCACTGAATACAAACAGATCTCTTGACACACTGAAATCAATTCAAAAAATTTGCTTTAACGTGTTTATTTTGGCTGTTGGCAACACACACAAAAAGCCATCAATGCCGTATAGCAAGATAACTGCCACAAGTTTGGATGTAAGAAGACAGCACTCCCAATGTAGACTCACGGTGACAGTTTCTTCATGTTGGCTCAACTAACGATACCTCTTAAATGGAAACAAACATAAACAGATGAAAATACACGGTAACGAAAACCTGATTAATATACACATGGTTACAAAAATAGAAGTATTTATAGAAAGCTCAAGGCGTGTGTATAAATACATTCATTCCGGTTAAATAAGAAACATATGTGGTCAAATGACAAACATTTGTTATTAAATTAATAACATATGTTGGTTATTTGTGAAATAGATCAGAATTAGTATTTAAAAGACCAGCAAGTGTAGATAAAGACCAAGACAATCTAAAGACATTTGAACTGGGCGCTACGTAAAACACCTTATTTTTCAATATATTTTTTTCTATTTTAAGATAATTGTGACTTACCCCGACCATTTTTCATTGATTATATTGAGCGTGAACTCCGGCTTCAGCCATGGCTGGTAGATAACTTTGAATTCAAGAGTAGAACTCTAATGATGAAAGTTAATAGAAAAAAAAAACAACAATAAGAAGTCGATGAATCCCTTTCAGCGTGGCATTGCTAAATCGGTCGCCGAATCCGAATGATCACTAATTAAGACATTAGTGTAACTAAAGGAGTTCATGGATGGCTGATTTCTACGCTAAAGAAATACTTTAGAAGTCATGTGTTTAAATTGTTTTCATTTTATAATTTTGTGTTCGTTAAAATGTGTATCTATTTAAGTGGTGAAAATGAATATTCACTGTGTAATTCAATAAAAGATTTCCACTTTTATGCATCAAAGAAAGATTTGTATCTTATCTTGTTATATTTATTTTATATATTTCAATATTTAATTTTCAAAAGAGGCTGATTACTAACAATAACGCTGTGTCGTTTGAAAACCTTAAAATAAAGCCATCTTTGCTAACCCGTCATAAATTAAGACTAACAATCGAAAGGCGTGCTAAAAATAATTAAGTTTCTAACAAAAATGACTAATTCCTAGGGGGGCCTCCATTACTTATATCAACAAAATAGGGGGGGGGTGGAAATGTTTGACAGTTGTTGACAAAAGGGGCGGGGGGGGGGTGTTAGAATAGTTTTCTCTATTAAAATTTTAATCTTAAAAATTGACTGGTTATTACATTATTTTAAATAATTTATAAGTGTAAATAGTCATATAATTTTGAGGCTTTTAACAATATGAGATTTAGTTAATGTGTGTCTGTGCACTGCAGATTGCTGGTCAGAATGTAAGCGTAAGAGGTGCCATGGACTACAGCCTGCCGGTTCAAGCCTTCGCAAGCTGCACAGCTCTAGAGGGACATGACCGGATACAGAATCTAGCTCTAAGATTCGTATGCGGGGCATTACGTACTACACCCACGGCTGCCGTGGAAATGATCTCAGACATAGAACCACGCCACATCAGGAGGGACAAAGCTATTCTAACGACCGTAGAGCGTTACCGTCGAATGGAAAGATCGGAACCCTCTTTCCAACTCCGAAACCGCTGGGTAAAGAGGACAAGGCTTCAAAGACTCTCCTTTATGGATGCGGTCCATTCACTTGAGAATAAGCACCCTTTACCAGGAAACATGAAGAAAATACGCCTGATCCAGGAGAGATCACCACAGGATAGCTGCGAACCCCCTGATGTACGTCTAACCCTGTCAAACACGGCAGTTAATGAGTACCCAAAATGAGCAAAAGGGGCAGCACTAGAGACGATTGAGTCCTACAAGGACGACGTTGTATTAGTCTTCACAGACGGCTCCTATCTCGCCAGCGTGAAGCGGGCTGGCTGCGGCGCAATGATAAGAATCCAAAGGGGGCACATCCAACAGAGGAGATTTCAGGCCAAAGTGGCACGAATAGCACTGCAATAGAAGCAGAAATCGAAGCTATATTAATGGGCCTGAAACAAGTGTGCCGTCGGCTAGTCAGACGCAAAACACTTCCATCCATCGTAGTGTTCACCGATTCACAATGTGCTCTAGAAATTGTAAAGAGGTGATATTTTGGAGACGAAGATGGCCAATGCAATACTGGAGCTCGTGCGAGACATACGGTCTCACGGAGGCAAAGTGACCCTTCAATGGATCCCGGGACACGCGGGGAATCCATCACAAGACAGAGCTGACTGTCTTGGGAGGCAAGGCTCTTCCCAGCCTCAACCTAACCGACCAATGACCTAAACTGGGGGTCAAGGCCTGGATTAAGGACCTCTTCCACGATGAATGGATTAAAGAATGGGAACAGGGCACCGCCGCTCGAAAATTTTACTGGAGCATGGCGAAAACAAACCGAAAGGGTGAACAATGGTGGAGTCTTAAACGCCACCAGCAAAGCCTCATCACCCAGATGAGAACAGAGCATTGCCATACCAGGAGCTACCTGAATAGGTTACACCCACTGCAGGATTTGAGCTGCCGTCAATGTAGACAGGGGCCGGAGCCAGTAGAGCACCTTCTAGCCGAGTGCTCGACATTAGCGACTGGTATGACTGTGGTGCTCCCAGCCAGCCACGTCGAGAGCCTACGGGACTGCCTAGGAGATGAGGCAGGCCTGTATCTTACTTGCTGGGACCATTAAAGTGCAATAGCTCGGTCCTTTCAAGTGAATGTAACATAATATAGTTGTCTAACTCTGGGTACACAACTAGTTTAAACAATAGTGAAAGTGCTTGATTGGCCTCTTTTGTAGTTGACTTACTCAAGTGACCCAACTGTTTTAAGTACTAGTGAAAGTTTTTGATTGGCCCCTTGTAGAATTGACTAACTCAGGGTACACATCTTTTGAATCGCTTGACTATAAACTTACTTTTCCACCCTTAATTACAACGCAACTCTCTGGGTCGATTTCAGAAACCTTCTTACAGTTGGTACTCTCGAACTTTACATCGAAGAAATGAAAGGAAACACCAGACACAATCTGTGGATATCGTTTTTAAAAATCAAATTCGGAAAATTTCATTCGTTTTTTGTTTTTCGTTGTTGTGTTTATGTTGTTTTTTTAAATTTTAGATGTGTGTTTAAGCTGTTGTGTTCAAGTTTAAATATTGTATGGTGGGGGCTTACCCAAGCTGTCACAATGACACTCAGAGCATACGACTGTCACGTTCCTAGGACTTACCCAGGCTGTCACAATGACACTCAGCACACACGACTGTCACCTTTCTGGGATTTTGGGGAGGGGGGGGGGGGCTCTTCCACAAGC
>CAXITT010000339.1:58975-92572 GCA_964033795.1 Lymnaea stagnalis | reverse complement strand
ATAATATATATATATATATATATATATATATATATATATATATATATATATATATATATATATATATATATATATATATATATATATATATATTCATTTAAGAAAAAAATAAACTATAAAAGGATTATGTAAAAACATTGTTTAAAACTTTGAAGGAAAAGAAAAAGCTATTGGGTCCACAAAAATGAAATGCTCTTAAAATCACTTAGACTTGCCTGTTTCGTTACTTTAGACACACTGACAACTTTGAGTATAAAAGCATAGTCGCTAATGGCGTTGTAATTTTTCCCAGCAAAAGCAAGGGCCTTCTGTACTTCAGGGTCATTGACGTCTGCTGGGGATTCCCCTCCAACATTGACTCCACGTTGCCCTTTTGTTAATTAGATGTTGAAAAGTTGATTTGTCAGTCAGATTATGGTTTATTCTTTTCAGTCAAATTATGGTTTATTTTTTTCAGTCAAATTATGGTTTATTTTTTTCAGTCAAATTATGGTTTATTTTTTTCAGTCAGATTATGGTTTATTTTTTTCAGTCAAATTATGGTTTATTTTTTTATAACACCAAAAAAACCCCCTAAAAAAACCAGTCCATTGCAAGGCTTGGAATTAACACTTACGGAAGCCGTGTTCCTTTCTGGCATGTCTCTGGGGTTGGCAATGTCCTCCGGAACAGAGGCGTCACTACGTTTTGTGTTACCCGTTGTGGTTAATTAATGGTGTCACCTAGCCCCCCCCCCACCCCAACCCCACCATTTTCCCCTTTAAGTGAGCATGTTTTGGTGTTGAGATTAATTGAGAAAATGTGTTGCTATAGTTTGTGTTGATGACGTTCGAAAGGTAGTGCTTTCAGAAATGTATATATATATACAGTGGCGTATCTAGGGTTGGTGTCACCCGGTGCGGTAAACTCACGGTGTCACCCTCCCCCCCCAAAAAAAAAACAAAAACAAAAACAACTTCAATGATGGATTTCTACTTGTTAAAATAAATACACTGTATAACAATGACAAGAACAAAATCAGATACATCGAAGGTCATGAGGTCAATATCTTTAAATCTGCAACAACGTTAAGTTATAGTTATTTTTACATTCAATTTACTTTATTTCAAATTGTCCTTTCCGTGTCTTCAAAGCTGCAAACCTGTCAATCACTTGATCGAAATCAATTTCATTCACTGTATCAATTCCAATTAATAGCAGAGCCGCATCAGAAAGCCTAGACTTTCCCATGGTGGATCATAAATATTTCTTGATAAGCTTAGTTTTGATAAGCTCCGGGCGCAAGAAGCCACATAGACAAATATTGTAAGAAAAAAATTAAAAGCTTAGCGTGAGTATTGGAGGAGATTCTAGGAGGTCCCATTCAGTTATGAATTTCAAAACATCAAATACTGACCAGTCCTTGAATTTGTGAAATTCAATATCAGCTGCCTTTAGATCTCTTCTAGGCTTTGGTATTTCTTTTAAAAATTCATCTTCTAATGAGTCATCATAGAAAGAGGTTAATTTTGGAACGGAAACCGATAACCCTTCTTCACTTGCTGATACTAGACTCTTGTGTCAAACAGTACCAAACATATCTGCTATTTCCTTGATCGCTAATGATCTGATCTGGCATTCAGAATGAAAGCAATCAATACAAGCCAGGATCTCCCTACTGTTTTCTTCTCGCAGAAAGAGTCCAGCATCAATTAATTGTTCTCCTGCCATTCGCTTCTTCAACCTTATTCTTCTCTCTACCGAAATTCCATATTGGTCTGATTTTAAAAGTGCTTTTTCAATAGCATGTTACACCAAGTGACGGCGCTTCACGTGGAGAATTTTTAGGCCTCTAGATTTCTCACCACTTTGTCAAGAGTAATGCCTTTAGTCTGCAGATACTGCTGTGTAAGATTAACTTCCTCGAGTAGATCAGCCCAAAGGTAAAGGTAGCATATAAACGTGAAATCACAGACAGCATGCAAAAGACCGTGTGCTGTACCTTTTGTATCTGAATATTCAAGAGGATTACACAGAGCTTCAATCACCGCCGCACATTCATCAAACTCATCTTTCACTGTTTTAACAGCAGCATGATGAGCTCTCCAACTCTTATCGACAGTCTTTTCACCGACATCCCAGTGGTGTGTTCAATTAGAACATTCCATCGATGAGTGGATGCAGCAAACAAGGAAACTATTCTTTCAAGAGTATCGAAAAATGTAATACATGAAGCATTTTCTGCAAAAGAGTGTTGACCACACAAGTTAAGTGAATTGCCCACACATATATTAAAAATTGCATTCTTTTAATATTTCTTTTCATAATGGCCTCAACACCTCCATGGATTCCAGACATTGTGGCAGCATTATCGTAACCTTGAGCTCTAAACATCATTTCTAGTCTAGAAAGTTTTAGATTTTTAAGAATTTCAGAGCTGAGGTCATCAGCTTTTTCCCCTCTTAAGGGGAAAAATGCAAGAACACATCTCTCACTTCAACTTTCCCATTATTGATTTTCACATATCTGATCACTTCGGACATCTGATCACTGTGTGATATTTCAGGTGTACTTTCGAACATAATTTCAAAATACCTTGCAGCCTTTAAATCCTTGAAAAGAATCTAATTCACATGATGTGCGAGGACATTTTTAAAATCATTTTGGGTTTCTTGTGTAAGGTAAGATGCGGATGCTTTTTCTGTAGATGTACTCGTCTTTAGTCTCATTTGGTGCTCTTTTAGCACTGGGTCATATTTAGATAACATGTCAACCATTTCAAGAAAAATGAAGTAAAGACTCAACTTAGTTGTGGACACGAAAGGCAAGATTTTGTTTTGCAAGAAACAATGTGATATCCAGCAACCTGCGCAGGATATCCCTCCACTTTTTCTTCTCCCTGCCCATCACAGCAATACTTTCGGCATCAGTTGTTTTGTGTATCCTAAGTTCTGCTGCCAATGCTTTCAACTTTTCAAGGCCACAAGGGGCTCTTCCAATGCCTCATGATTTTGTAATTTTGGCTCAGTTTCCACTACTTATGAAAGCCAGTAACAAATGTGGATGTTGTTTCTGTAACAATAACAGCAAACAATCTGCAGGAAAAACAATACAACTTCTGACTGACGAGTGAATAAACCATCCACGACCGCAGTATTTTCCTCCCATTTTGAATCATCCCTTAGATCCATTGATTTGTTTTAGCTGGCAAACACCTCATTTAGATTTCGCATTTAGCCTTGTCACTACGCTGAATAGTCCGTCCTTGTTCTGAAACGAGGTGCTTCATATTTTAATAGGTTCAGACCGAAAAAATTTCCCCAAAGGTATATGAGGTACGTATCTAGTGCATCTTTTAAAATGTGCCAGTTGTTGTCATTAACCATTACACGTACAGTATCATGGTTTGAATCAACATTATCACCAAACCATCCATGTCTTTGGATAGGTTACATTTATGAAAAATGTAAGTGTGATCGGTTATACTTGTATGAAAAATGTAAGTGTGATCGGTTATACTTGTATGAAAAATGTAAGTGTGATCGGTTATACTTGTATGAAAAATGTAAGTGTGATCGGTTATACTTGTATGAATCTCGGTTGTGTGTGCTCAGATTGCGCTGTAAATATGCAATTTTTCAATTGTGTGTCACCCCTAAAATGGTGTCACCCGGTGCAGTCCGCACCCCCCTCACTACGCCACTGTATTTATATTATATAGAGCTTGTTTACATAATTTTTCTCGTGCGTGCACTCTGATTGACCCCGCATGAGACGCTGTGTTCATACATGGGTGTGGCTTAGTCTTTTTATCTGTCGTGTTGATGCCAACAGCCACTAAAAATAATTAATCTGTTCCAAATAGTATTTTCTAGAATGATTGTGATTGTTCTAGAAACGTCATAAGTCTTTCAGGAAGGCAGGGCTTACGCGACCTTCTGGGATGATTGTCCAATACTGGCCAAAATTCTAGCCTACACTTAAGTTATCGTGATAAAGTTGGCTTTTAGACTCTTTCTTATCTATTTCCCTGAAAATAACATTGTCTCCCAATTTCAATAATCAAATTAGTAATATTTCTGAAATTGTTTACCTTTATTAATGAGACGATTTTACAAAGTAAACTTGAATATTTTTTGAAAGGATTTTAATAAGGCCCCAATTTAAATGATAGTTTTGGTATATGTTATGTCCATTTCCCGTGGGGGGGGGGCATTTTAAATTTGAAAAGACTAAAGCATCTTGTATTTGCATAGAATTCTAATATGACAACTTTTGAAGGTTAGCAGTTACCATCCCCAACCCCTCCCTTTTCAGCAATAATTTTGTCAACCAATTTATATTTCTAACACCAGGGCCACTTAATCATTTTACACTTTAAAAGGCTAGCTTACTATTGGTCTTAAGGGTTTCGATAGGGCTCTTCTTTGAGTGATTATTTGTGTAACTAATTGTGATTGGCCCAGCTCTTCATTTAACCGATATACAAATTTTAGGCGCAGAGCCGGTCCTATGCTTTCTGGCACCCTGGGCAAGCTTAACTTTGGCGCCCCGGGCAAGTTCAACTTTGGCGCCTCTTCAAAGTTTAATCATAATAAATTCTTGCTTGAAAAAAAACTATGGTTTGGTAATGAGTAAAATGTCTTTGGACAGTATGAACAATAATTAGTCTACTGTGGGCACTATTATCAGTTAGCCCACCGTGGGCACTATGATCAGTTAGCCCAACGTGGGCAGTATGATCAGTTAGCCCACCGTGGGCAGTATGATCAGTTAGCCCACCGTGGGCACTATGATCAGTTAGCCTACCGTGGGCACTATGATCAACTAGCCTACCGATGACATGTGTTTCAGTCTTTAGATCGGCAAATCTTTTGATTGCACTCTCTATTTTTCTTAGATGGTGCCCACATGCAATGCTTTGTATTATTTTGGAAGATCATTGATGGCGCCCTATGCACAGGATGCACCAGGCAAGGATATTGAAAGGGGCTAATTAAGTAACTTTCATGATGACACCTTACTTAATTTTTCAAAATTACCTTGAAAATGTATCAAATGATTTTTATAGGCCCCTCTCGAATAACACATTTTATGAAACCTTATGGACAAGACTGTTACATTAGACTTGACTCAATGTAATCGTAGGCAAAGCCGGTCACATAGTAAGAATATGAATATATAAATATAAATAAACATATATATATATATATATATATATATATATATATATATGAATTATATCTATATATATATCTTAGTGTGTATAAATAATATAAATATATATATATAAATAAACATATATATATATATATATATATATATATATATATATATGAATTAGATCTATCTATATATCTTAGTGTGTATAAATAGTATGCAGGCTCACCGATTGTATCATTAACTTGTGAACAGACCGGGTCACTGTATACTGTAATTTCTTCATCTCCAGAGAGCAATGACCTTGACCAAACCCCAACCGCACAGCTTTCCACCTGACAGACCGGGTCGATGATATGTCAGTCGTCAATGAAAAGGAAATGATGGGAAGAAAGGGGAAAAATAATTTAAAATTTTCATATGACATTTCAACAGTCGTCAGTATCAGTAATATGATACTTACGTACAGAAACATATTTTGTCAGCAGTAAGGACTCATGTCAGGCCGTATTGACAAATGGCAGAAAGTAATCAGACATTGAAGTAAGGGCCGACCGAGATTTTCTGATGTCGGCCGAACCCGAAATCTAAAGCTTAACGAGGCCGAAACCGAAGCAGAAACCAAAAGCTTAACGAGACTTTCGGACTAAACCGAAGCCGAAACGAAAAGCTTTATACGATTTTTGGCCGAAACCGAAAAATTTAGCTATTTTGAAACAGGTCGCGCTTACGCCTTCCTTACATCGAAAAACGATATGGTTAAGCATCGATATTTATATTTTTTTAATTGAACATGCGATTACCTTGAATTTTAATGGATTAACAACAAATGAAAAATTTGGCTTTTACCACTTGAATTAAAAAGTAAAGTTGTTGAAATGTATTTTTAAGAAGTTTGTAAGAGAAAATGTTCATGGGGGGGGGGGGGGGGGGGGGAAAAAATTAATGAAAAGGGGGGGGGGGGGGGACGGGGGACAAAATTCATGAAAAAATAGACATGAGTTCGTAATTTTTTCTCATATGAGCTATAGAAATAGAATTAACAACAAATACTCCTGCATAAATGAATGGATCTTGACCAAACTTAGTACGCATACACTTGATTAGCCATATTCAAATACGGAAGGGTACTGAACGCATAATATCCATTCCTCTGTCGCCGTGGACCCCCATGTCATTTTTTCTTTTATAAGCTCTATAAATATCAATTGGCTTAGACAGCACTAGAGGTTCTATGTTGAATTGCCGGATCTAGGCCTCGCTTGGTAGCAATCCATTTCATTGTCCGTAATGAAATGTCGGTGGATTTAAAACTAAGAATTTCCTTCTAGAATTTTCCAAAAGTTCTTTATTTTTAAATTGCTTTATTGTTATTAAACCGATTTTAATGGGACAACTTTAAAATTAAAAGTTTATTTATCTGACTGATTTATATAGGGCCCCTTATTTCAGGCAAAACTAAATCGGTATAGTTCAACTTAAATGTCCTAGAGCTATAATAGTGCCCTTAATTGTAGAATAATTTTACGTCATGTCATAGAAAATTCATGTTTACACGCTTCGATGAGGATATTCAATGAAATGTAGAATTTTTCAGAAAGTTCTATTTTGTTCTACGGCGATATATAATGGCGTTTAAAAAAAGCTCATTAAACTATTAGTTTAGCTTTATTCTTTTCTATACTTCATGGGGATTTTCTCCACATATCCCCTTCGTAGTACCACCTGGAAAAAATCCTACTGGGAACAGGATGCTAATATATATATATATATATATATATATATATATATATATATATATATATATATACTGGCCCATATACCCTTTGTTGTACGGGATTGCATTCGAAAGAACAACTTCTACAGCCTTTTAATTAACAATGAAATTAAGTGCCATGTCAAAAAAAAAAAGCAAAACATCTCTACAGTAAACAAAAAATTACAATAATTTGTCTCCTATAAAAACACATTTAAAATAACTTTTGTACACATTTCGTTCCCCGATAAGACATCGATCAAAGAAGGATTCCAATCTGAACCCGTATGCCGATGGGATCCCGTTTTCCGAGTTCATAACGTTATCCAGATTGATCCCGACCCCGTTTGGATCCCAATCCCAGTTGGATATCAATACTGATGGGATCCCCATTTCGATGGAATCCCGATCCTGATACCGGTGGGATCGCGATCTCGACTACTAGTGGGATCCGGATCCGGGTGGGATCGAGTTTCCCGAAAGTATCCCGATCCAGGTGGGACCTTTAGCATCCCAATTTCTTAAGAAACCCTTTTTCTGGTGGGATTCTGATCCCTCTGGATCCCAATTCCAGTGGGTTCCTGATCCCGTCTGTATTCTGATCCCGGTGGTATCCGTATCCCAGTGGAATCCCGATGTAGGTGTGTTTCTGATCCTGTAAATATTCCGATGCCTTTGGGGAACTCGACCCTGATTTGATCCCGATTCCGCTAGGATCCCAATCTCGGTAGCATCCAGTTTGCCAGTGGGATCCACTTCACTGAGTAACGGGTTGATCCCATTACCAGTGAATTCAGTTTACTATTGGATCGACTTAACATTTCAATGAGCTTTAAAGCCCGTTTTCTAACCCCGTAGATAAATACAGACATTTCTGGAACATTCTAGATTAAATTTAATATCCCCAATAAAACGTGGAAACAATTTTCTACGTAATTACTTTTCTAGCAAGAAAAATTATACAACTAAATGTACTGCTATAACTATACTACATTTAAGTTGGATTAGGTACTGCGTTGGGGGCCCATTCAATAATTGGACCAATTTAGTTTGCCTAAGTTTGGGGGTGGGGGGCCTATAAAAAAACGTTCGGTTAAATAATAAAGCTAAAATGTTAAAATTTAAAACTTGTCCCATTAAATCGGTTTTAAAAAATGCCATACATATAGCTTTTTTTAAATTATCGAACTTTCTAGAAAATTCTAGATTTGCCTCGAATGGATTGGACATTGTTAGTTTTATCCCACCGATATTTTTATAACAACAATTTATAGAGCTCGTATCAGAAAAAAAAACCTATTTTCGGGGCCCCCGGCCAAAAATGGACAACAGAAATTATAAAACCGTAACATTGTTGCCTAAAAAGAAATGCTTTTAAAAATCCTTGTACTAATTGTCGGTTCCGATAAGAAGAGTGGTTTTCAATCCCTGCTCCGCTAGCCCCACTGTTCAGGTGCTCCGGGGACGCTCTAGGAAAAAATTATATCATGATCATTAACCGGTAAGTTAAAAGGTGGGTCACGGTGGCTCCATCTCGAGGGACATATTTTGGTCCTAAGTAGCTGTCCTATTGTAGGACATTGGCTTAGCCTAAGTAGCTGTCCTATTGTAGGACATTGGCTTAGCCTAAGTAGCTGTCCTATTGTAGGACATTGGCTTAGCCTAAGTAGCTCCCTATTGTAGGACATTGGCTTAGCCTAAGTAGCTCCCTATTGTAGGACATTGGCTTAGCCTAAGTAGCTCCCTATTGTAGGACATTGGCTTAGCCTAAGTGGCTCCCTATTGTAGGACATTGGCTTAGCCTAAGTAGCTCCCTATTGTAGGACATTGGCTTAGCCTAAGTAGCTCCCTATTGTAGGACATTGGCTTAGCCTAAGTAGCTCCCTATTGTAGGACATTGGCTTAGCCTAAGTGGCTCCCTATTGTAGGACATTGGCTTAGCCTAAGTGGCTCCCTATTGTAGGACATTGGCTTAGCCTAAGTGGCTCCCTCACTCCCTTAGTGACTCCCTAACAGAAAAAAAATAAGATTCGTGAGACAGAAATTCTGTGAGAAACGTGTCTACTTTAAGTCGGCAACCTAAGGAGCAGCGGCGTAGCTGCGGGATGCGGGGGTGAGAGCCACACCAGGTGACACCATCTCGGGCCTGACACCTAACCGGAAAATGACATTTGTGCACAGCTCGCAATGCTCATTCGTAATGACTTTCATAAAAGAATGAAGGATTACACGTAAATTTTCGACGCATGTAACTAGAGACCGACCGAAAGTGATTTTCTGATTTCGGCCGAAGCCGAAAATATGCCGAAAGATTAAAATGACTTTCGGCCGAAACCGAAAAAATGCCGAAAGTTAAAAATGAATTTCGGCCGAAACCGAAGCCGAAACCGAAAATGAAATATTAAGATATTTTGAAATTCGTTCCCGCATACATTCTGCATACATCGAAAATGATGTGGGAAAGTATTCATTTTTTACATTCTTTTTATAAAAAATGAGATAATCGTGAATATTAATAAATAAACTTCTAATATAGGGGTCTCAAACTCGCGGCCCGCAAACTCATTTGTGACCCGCAAGACGATATTTTGCGGCCCGCTACATGACAGAAAAGCTTAGCGTTAATGCGCCGGCCCGTTTCCCCCATTCTCATATCTATAACATGACTCCGCGACGGTTTCAGTCGAATCTCACCAACTAGTCTAATTCTGATTTTTTTTTAAAAATGTTTTTATATATTTTTGTATACAACAGTGAGTAGGTGGATGAAAGTGAATCCTAGTTCTTGAGAACCCTTAATGATTTTATTGTTATTTATAAAGGTTGAGCAGATTGTAACAGTTGTAATCGCTTTTTGTGGATTTCTTGATGCGGCCCAGGCTCATTCAGACACTAACTCCTGCGGCCCCCCTGATGATTTGAGTTTGAGACCCTTGATCTAATGAATACCTTGGATTTTACCATTTTAATATAAAAGTAATTTAAATTGCTTTACAATTTTTTAAAATTAGTATGGTAAGATAAAATTTGGCCAAAAAAAATGGGGGGTGGGGGGGGGGGCAAATTAATGAAAAATATTATTTTTTTAAACCGGGTCTCTAAAAATTGTTGTTCTGATATGGTTCTAAAAGATCGCTTAATTGGTTCTGAAAGGTCGCTTTATTTGTTTTTAAAGATGGTTTAGTTTTTTGTTAAAGATCGTTAGTTGCTTGCTATTGATCGGTTAGTTTGTTCTTAAAGATCGTGAGTTTGTTCTTAAAGATCGCTTAGTTTTTTGTTAAAGTTCGTCCAGTTTTTGTTAATGATCGCTTTATTTTACTTAAAGATTGGTTAGTTTGTTCATAAAGATCGCCTAGTTTATTGTTAAAGATCCTTTAGTTTTTTCTTAAAGATCGCTTAGTTTGTTGTTAAAGATCGTCCAGTTTTTGTTAATGATCACTTTATTTGTTCTTAAAGATCGTTTAGTTAGTTCATAAAAATTGCTTAGTTTGTTGTTAAAGATCGATTAGTTTGTTGTTAAAGATCGCTTAGTTTGTTCATAAAGATCCCATAGTTTGTTGTTAAAGATAATTGATTTTTTCCTTAAGATCAATTAGTTTGTTCTTAAAGATCTTTTAGTTTGTTCCTAAAGAGCATTTAGTTTTCTGTTAAAGATCGCTTAGTTTATTCTTATAAATCATTTAGTTTACTATTAAAGATCATTTGTTTTGTTCTTAAAGATAATTTAGTTCGGTCTTAAAAATCGTTTATTTTGTTCTTTGAGGTCGTTTAGTTTGTTATTAAAGATCGCTTAGATGTTCTTAAAGATCGCTTAGTTTGTTTTAAAGATCGTTTAGTTTGTTCTTAAATGTCGCTTAGTGTGTTGTTAAATATCGCTTTCACTGAGTATTAGATGACCAAAAACCTGAGTCACTTTCGGCCGGATGGCCGAAAGTCTAAGTCAATTTCGGCTGAAACCGAAGAAAAACCGAAAATTAACTTTTCTCTTTCAGCCGAAACCGAAATTAAGCCGAAAGTTAACTTTTCAGTTTCGGCCGAAACCGAAACTTGGCCGAAAGTGATAATATGGCCACTTTCGGCGCCGAAACCGAAGCCGAAGCCGAAATTCGGTCGGCCTCTACATGTATCCTATCCAAATTGAACAAATTAGAATATTGGTGAAAAGTCTGTCAACAACAGGTTGGAGTTCTTATCATGCTGCTGTTAAAACGGTGAAAGATAAGTTTAATTAATGTGGGGTGACGATTGGGGCTTTATAGTCAATGTGATCCTCTTGAAAAAGTGAATACAAGAGGTTAAGCACAAGGTCTTTTACACGCTGTCTGGTATTGATGGCTTATCTGCTACCTTTAACTTTGGGCTGATCTACGTAAAGAAGTTAATCTTTATTACACAGCAGTAACTGCACACTAAAGGCTTTATTCTTGATAAAGTGGTGACCAAGTTTTTAATATTGTTTCTGCTCGAGAAGCACTGTGTTATGTAGCACAATTGCCTGTGCGTGAACTTTCCTCGACCTCGTAGTACACTCCTAGCAGACAGTAACGTCTGCTGTGGGCGTGGCTAAATCTCTTTGATGTAGCTTGTTTACAATCGGCTTCCAATTACGCATTGGGTAGAATGTCTCCGGGTACTTCTCGAATGTACTCCTTAACCCGAGATATGTAAACAACACGTTATAGGTCCTTCTGGAAGCGTCTTACGCTACATGTATATAAAGGATTGACAGATACGAAGAGACGGAGATTTAGATAGATTTTATTAACTTTACGAGGCGTGTTTTATTCTTTGTGTATTTGTTTATTTCGCATTATTCATTGGCACATTATTCTAACTGTGTTAACTGTGTACCGGTACAAGATCTACCATACTGTAAGTTGAAGATTGTAATTATATTTTCTTTTCTTTTGTAATTATCTTAAGAATTAATAAATCTTAATTAATTGTAACTAGAAACTGTTTTGGGTCGTATCTTTAATATTGTTGACTCTATGGTATCGTCCTTTGTTAGGCACTGTTTACAACGAGCCAAATTAAAATTAAAATAGGAGATTAATTTCTCCCAATACAAGTCAGTGCGTAAAAAAACTGTCACTCGGTAGAACATGCTATGGAAAAGGCACTTTTAAAATCACTTTTCAGTAGAGAGATAAGATTAAGGCTTAAGAGGAGAATAGCAGGAGAACAATTAATAGATGCTTGACTCTCTGAGCGAGAAGAACAGTAGGGAAATGCGGAAGATCACTTTCATTTTGATCATAAACGGTCAAGGAAGTAGCAGATATGTATGTTTGGGGCTGTTCAACCCAAGAATCTGCAATCAGCAAGAAGAGTTATTGGTGTCAGTTCCAAAATTAACCTCTTTCTTTGATGATCTATTAGATGACAAACTTTTAAAAGAAATACAAAGGCTTAGATGACACCTAAAGGCAGCTGATATTATATTTTACCAAGTGATGGAGTGGTCAGTATTTGATGTTTTGAAATTCATAGCTGCATAGGACCTCCTAGAATCTCCTTAAATACTCTCGCAAAGCCGTTAATCGTTTGTTACGATCTGTGTGTCTGTAGGTTCATGTGATCGGATCTTTTCAAAACTGAATAGCATCAAGAACTATTTACGATCCTCGATGGGATAGTCAAGGATTTCTGATTGGGCTCTACTATTAATTGAAAGTGATACTATGAAGGATATTGATTATGATCAAGTGATTGAAGGATTTATGGCTTTGAAGACAAGAAAAGGAACATTTTAAACTTAGTGTAAAAATAAGCCTAACTTTTCGTTGTTACAGTTCTTAAATAAATACGCCTACTGGCCGTGAATTAATTTGTTTGTTTTTTTGTTTATGTCATTTTGGACTAATTTTAACAAGAAGAATTCCATCAGGGAGGCAGGGGGGTGTGTGACAATATGAGTTTACTGCACCGGGTGACACCATAAGTTTACTGCACCGGGTGACACCATGAGTTTACTGCACCGGGTGATTCTATGAGTTTACTCCACCGAGTAACACCATGAGTTTACTGCACCGGGTGACACCATGAGTTTACTCCACCGGGTGACACCATGAGTTTACTGCACCAGGTGACACCATGAGTTTACTCCACCGGGTGACACCATGAGTTTACTGCACCGGGTCACACCATGAGTTTACTGCACCGGGTGACACCATAAGTTTGCTGCAAGGGGTGACCCCATGAATTCACTGCACCGGGTGACACCATGAGTTTACTGCACCGGGTGACACCATGAGTTTACTGCACCGGGTGACACCATGAGTTTACTGCACCGGGTGACACTACTGCACCGGGTGACACCATAAGTTTACTGCACCGGGTGACACCATGAGTTTACTGCACCTGATGACACCATGAGTTTACTGAAACGGGTGACACCATGAGTTTACTGCATCGGGTGACACCATGAGTTTACTGCACCGGGTGACACCATGAGTTTACTGCAACGGGTGACACCCTGAGTTTACTGCACCGGGTGACACCATGAGTTTACTCCTACGGGTGACACCATGAGTTTACTGCACCGCGTGAAAGCACGAGTTTACTGCACCGGGTGACACCATGAGTTTACTGCTCCGGGTGACACCATGAGTTTACTGCACCGGGTGAAAGCACGAGTTTACTGCACCGGGTGACACCATGAGTTTGCTGCACCGGGTGACCCCATGAATTCACTGCACCGGGTGACACCATGAGTTTACTGCACCGGGTGACACCATAAGTTTACTGCACCGGGTGACACCATGAGTTTACTGCACCGGGTGACTCTATGAGTTTACTCCACCAAGTAACACCATGAGTTTACTGCACCGGGTGACACCATTTTAAATTCCATTGTAACTTTTTAGGGGTTTGAGACTTAGTGAAACAATTTGTAGGGGTACACAATATAAGAACAATTTGTAGGGGTACACAATATAAGAACAATTTGTAGGGGTACACAATATAAGAACAATTTGTAGGGGTACACAATATAAGAACAATTTGTAGGGGTACACAATATAAGAACAATTTTGGAAAACGTGCGCTGGAGGAATATAAACACCGTTATTTTCTAGCGAAGATGGACTTCGTAAAGTGAGTAGTGCCATGGCCCAATGCTGAATTGGCACTCTGAATAATACATCTGAATAATATAAATGATTAATATAACTGAATAATAAAACTAAAGAAATATAACTCAATTATATAACTGAATAATATAAATGAATAATATAGGTGAATAATGCAAGGGAATAATATAGCTGAATAATATAACTGAATAAATAACTGAATAAATAGCTGATAAATATAACTGAATAATATAACTGAATACTATAAATGAACAATATAACTGAATAATATAACTGAACAGTATAACTGAATAATATAACTGAACCATATAACTGAATAATATAACTGAACCATATAACTGAATAATATAACTGAATAATATAACTGAATAATATAACTGAACAATATAACTGAACAATATAACTGAATACTATAAATGAACAATATAACTGAATAATATAACTGAACAATATAACAAAACTATGTGTAAGATTTCAAAAGCAATCGAATAAAACCCTTAAGATAAATTCTAGCTGTGCTTATTTAAGTCCACTTACCTTTGACCCTTGCGTGACCTCAAGGATAAACTTGTAACTGGTTCCAGAAACAACCTGGACACAAAGGTAACAGATCCGTTA
Source organism: Lymnaea stagnalis (assembly GCA_964033795.1). NCBI lineage: Eukaryota > Metazoa > Mollusca > Gastropoda > Lymnaeidae > Lymnaea > Lymnaea stagnalis. Next base: position 77,965 of record CAXITT010000339.1, on the reverse strand, counting down.
GCGATTGTAAGAACGAAAAATGGAAGAAAGACTTTTACGGTAGGTTGTATAACAACTGCAATGACAACTATAAACTTTGTATGAGATCATCTTCTTTTAACACAACGATTACAACTGCAGTAAAGACCTCCAGTTAACAGATAGCATTTCAGCATTTCTTTAGCAATCGATGAACACAGATCCATCAAACACCCTGTACACAGTTCACCCTGACTGAGACATGCAACCATCCATCCCTGTGTCGCTACAGCCCATGTAGGGCTTTGGTCTGAATTGTTAATTCCTTCCACTCAGACCATTCATCCATTCCTGTGTCGCTACAGCCCATGTTGGGCTTTGACCTGAATTGTTACTTCCTTCCACTCAGACCATTCATCCATTACTGTGTCGCTACAGCCCATGTTGGGCTTTGGCCTGAATTGTTAATTCCTTCCCCTCAGACCTAGCTAATACTGTGATATACCTGAGATGTTGCACTGGTCACTTTTACCAACGTCCAGGGGACGTCAGCGCTTTTGACATTGTATTGATTGATGGCATCGAGGGCTTTCTGGACGAAGATGTTTGTGCCGTTCAACAGATCCGGTCTGTCTATGGGCCCGCCCGGTACGAGGGCTTCCACGGAGCCATAGGCCAGGGCGAAACACGAGAGAACTAGGAGCATCATGATGGCAGCTGTGAGACAAGAGAATGTTTGAACAAGTCTGTATGAGTAGGCTTTATAGGAATGCTGTTTTAGAAAAATGTATGAAAAGGCTGAATAGGAATGCTGTATTAGAAGGCTGATTGAAAAGGCTGTATACGGCTATAATATTTTAACAACAAATAAGTCCAAAACCAACATTATTATCTCCTTTCATACCGGTCAGATGTTGGTCTTTTAAGTACAACCGTAAATGCACCTCGAAGTAAAAATTGAGCATAACAATGCGAGCATCTGCTGCCCTTTTTTCTTTGAAAAAATTTGAACATCAAATATAATAGGTTTTTTTGCAGGTCTGTGTTATCTCTCTTCATAAATTTGTCTTTCAATATCGCCACGTTCTGTGGTTGAGTGTCTGCCCTTGTAAGTTGATCTAACTTAACATATCACCCTGTATGCGAGTGTACGTGTGTCATGATTTAAACATCGCCATGCATATAACTGTACGTGTCTCCTGTCTTAGAACATCCCTATGATATGAAGCCGGTAGTGAAAGATTCAAGCTTTGACTCAGGTAGTGAAAGACTGATGCTATGAGCCCAAAATTGAAAGACTGATGCTATGAGGCCGTTAGTGAAAAACTCATGCTATTACTCCGGTAGTGAAAACTAATGCCATGAAGCCGGTATTGAAAGACTGATGCTATGAGGCTGGTAGTGAAAACTAATGCCATGAAGCCGGTATTGAAAGACTGATGCTATGAGGCCGGTATTGAAAGACTGATGCAGACAGTCCTGCACTTTACCTGAAAGCTTTTAAACTATACGTCTATACATGGTCTCACTACACTCTACCTGGCTGCCTTTAAATAATAGACCTATACATGGTCTAACTACACCCTACCTGGCTGCCTTTAAAAAATAGAGCTACACATGGCCCCACTACTTCGTACCTGGCTGCCTTTAAACAAAAGACCTATACACGATCTCACTACACCCTACCTGGCTGCCTTCAAACAATAGACCTATACATGGTCTCACTACACCCTACCTGACTGCCTTTAAACAATAAGCCTATATATGGTCTCACTACACCCTACCTGGCTGCCTTTAAACAATAGACCTATAAACGGTCTCACTACACCCTACCTGGCTGCCTTTAAATAATAGACCTATACATGGTCTCACTACACCCTACCTGGCTGCCTTTAAACAATAAGCCTATACATGGTCTCACTACACCCTACCTGGCTGCCTTTAAACAATAAGCCTATACATGGTCTCACTACACCCTACCTGCCTGCCTTCAAATAATAGACCTATACATGGTCTCGCTACACCCTACCTGGCTGCCTTTAAATAATAAGACTATACATGGTCTCACTACACCCTACCTGGCTGCCTTAAAACAATAGACCTATACACGGTCTCACTAAACCCTACCTGGCTGCCTTTAAACAATAGACCTATACACGGTCTCACTAAACCCTACCTGGCTGCCTTTAAACAATAGACCTATACACGGCCCCACTACACCCTACCTGGCTGCCTTTAAACATTAGACCTATACACGGTCTCACTAAACCCTACCTGGCTGCCTTTAACCAATAGACCTATACACGGTCTTACTACACAATACCTGGCTGCCTTTAAACAATAGACCTATACACGGTCTCACTAAACCCTACCTGGCTGCCTTTAAACAAAAGACCTATACACGGTCTCACTACACCCTACATGGCTGCCTTTAAACTATAAGCTATGCATGGTCTCACTACACCCTACCTGGCTGCCTTTAAACAATAGACCTATACACGGTCTTACTACACCCTACCTGGCTGCCTTTAAACAATAGACCTATACACGGTCTCACTACACCCTACCTGGCTGCCTTTAAATAATAGACCCATACATAGTCACACTACACCCTACCTGGCTGCCTTTAAACAATAGACCTATACACGGTCTCACTACACCCTACCTGCGTGCCTTTAAATAATAGACCTATACATGGTCTCAATACACCCTACCCGGCTGCCTTTAAATAATAGACCTATGCACGGTCTCATTACACCCTACCTGGCTGCCTTTAAACAATAAGCCTATAAACGGTCTCACTAAACCCCACCTGGCTGCCTTTAACCATCAGACCTATACATGGTCTCACTACACCCTACATGGCTGCCGTTAAACAATAGACCTATACATGGTCTCACTACGCCCTACCTGGCATTCTTTGAACAATAGAACTATGCATGGTCTCACTACACCCTACCTGGCTGCCTTTAAACAATAGACCTATATACGGTCTCACTACACCTTACCTGGCTGCCTTTAAACAATAGACCTATTCACGGTCTCACTACACCCTACCTGGCTGCCTTTAAACAATAAGCCTATGCATGGTCTCACTACACCCTACCTGGCTGCCTTTAAACAATAGACCTATTCACGGTCTCACTACACCTTACCTGGCTGCCTTTAAACAATAGACCTATTCACGGTCTCACTACACCCTACCTGGCTGCCTTTAAACAATAAGCCTATGCATGGTCTCACTACACCATACCTGACTGCCTTTAAACAAAAGACCTATACACGGTCTCACTACACCCTACCTGGCTGCCTTTAAACAATAGACCTATACATTGTCTCACTACACCCTACCTGGCTGCCTTTAAACAATAGACCTATACACGGTCCTACCACCTACCAGCAGGCATTAAATAAACCATTAACCTACACATTCCTACACCGTACCTCTTGATGTCCAAACAGTAACTTAGTGACCAGACTGGTAGAGATGACCAAACAGTTTTCCACAAGTACATACCAAACGTTGTTCGGCTGCTTATATAGGGATCATATCTTCTCCACCCCCCCCCCCCCCCCCCTCCACACACAATATACTAGTTTAACCCTGCTGTTCTCTGTATCTTGGACTCGAAAGTCATTAACCACTGTTCACGTGGTTTAGTCAGAGGACGTGGCTTAAATCCCTGTTGATTTTCTTCACTTTTTCAACATCCCAGCACATAATCTTTGTCTTAAAATCCGTATTCTAGTCTTGCTGCTTCACAAAAGGATAGCACCATAAATTATTGACACAGGTACACACCTATTAAATAAAAAACTAAATTAATTATTGACTCAAGTACAAAACTACAAATTTATTAAATAAATCAGCTATTGACACAGGTAGCAATTTTCAAATTTATTAACTAAATGAACTATTGACACAAGTAACCACCTACAAATTTATTACCTTAATGAACTATTGACACAGGTACCATCCTAAATTTTAACAGGCTTCAGGTACATGACTTCCATAGAAATGTTGTAGCCGCCATTTTCACATGCTGTGGTGCCGGAGACACCGTCTCAATACACCGAACATCAATGATTCTCTCAGACAGTGGCGTAACTAGGGTCGGTGTCACCCGACGCGGTAAACTCATGATGTCACTCAACTCCCCCACCCCGACTGCCATGATCGATTTTTCTTTTGTAAAATAAAAGTCAATAGTATAACAATGACAAAAACAATTAATTGAAGGTCAGGAGGTAAATGTAAAAAAGTATAGTTATTTTTTCATTAAATTCACTTTATTTTAAATTCCCTTTATCCAAATCAGCAAACAAGTCAATCACTTAATCAAAATCAATATCCTTCACTTGACTTTCAATTCATAATAGATTTTCTGATGATGTATCGTGAAAATTTTTTGATAAGCCTCAGTTTTGAAAAGCTCCGCTGACATGAAGCCACAGACACACCGATCGTAAGAAACAATTGAAGGCTCAGCGACAGTATTGGGAGAGATTCTAGGAAGTCGCATTCAGCTATGGAATTCTAAACATCAAATACTGACGAGGCCATGACTTCGTTTAATCATTATCAGTTGCCATTAGGTCTCTTGTGAGTCTTGCTATTTCGTCTTCTTCTTCTTCTATACATTAAGGACCCACAATGAATGTATGTAGCATTATGTCTTCTATTTATATAGAGGGGTTTCGCGAAGCTTCTGTACCTGGTATTGAGGAATATATACATTTCGTTCGTTGCTGGGTCTACTTAGAGAGGGTATCAGGAACTGGGGTTTGGAAGGCCTGATACAATAGTGTCGAGTGTTATTGCCTCAACTGTTCCTTTAGGATGCTTGTTCCAGTTCCAGACTGGTTTGAGCAGTAATTAGCAGTTCCTGTATTGCGTTCTTGCTGTCATGTACCGGAAATGCCTAACATGGCTTTGACGATGACTACAAAAAGTGTGTGGGGGTGGAGAGGGACGAGTTTCTGTTTAATACTGGAATAGTTGACCAGCCTGGATATAATCGTCACCTTTTCTCCATTGGTGACGAGCCCACTGTTTCCAGCAAGTTGTTAGCACTTGAAGTGTTCCTGTAGCGGTTCATGGCAAAAGGTGCCACCCGTCGCTAGACCACTTCCAACCTGTCGATGCTTCTCTTTTAAAACTCATCATAGGAATACGTGCATTTTAAAACGGACACCGATAACTCTTCTTCACTTGCTGATATTAGACTCATGGGTTGAACAGCCTCAAACATATCTGCTACTTCCTTGAGAGATTAATTAGACACGAACAATTTGTGTCAATATAACAATATACTTTTAGCGTTAACAATAATTTTAGAAAATTCACAGGTATACGTTTCGGCACATGCTTTCATCAGTACAACAAAAAAAACAATTAAATAAGTATAAATTAAATTTACGTAATATTTATACACATATCATACGTAAAAAAGTGGAAGAAGAAATAAGAGTGGGTGAAAACAACAGACAGAAATAATGTCCGGAAAAATGGAAAGGAAGTGACATAGAGTAAAATTTAAAAAGCCAAACAGGAAGTAGACATGGTAGTTGCGTAAAATTGTGGATTTGTTTTATCCCGTATGGAGTCAACGTACCAAATCTTGTTATCGATTTATTCTCCATAGAGATCCTATCTAACGTGTTACTAGTATAAAGTATACCAGTAACTGCGATGTCTAAAAGACCATCATGGCTAGTGCTATTGAAATGTTTAGAGGCCGGACAGAGAGCCTGTTTATTTATGTCGTAGAGGTGTTCTCTGAACCGGTCTACAAAGTTACGACCTGTCTCTCCTACGTATAATTTACCAGACTTTTTACAAAGGATGGTGAAAATCACGTTGCGACTTTTGCAGGTAAAGCCATCTTTTATTCTGAATTTTTCCAGTGGGAAAGTGATCTTATCAACTTCAATCACATAAGGACATGTGTTACAACGGCTGCGGTTGCATTTTTTGGTGCCTTTATGTGCTTTGATAGCGAGGAGGTGGCTTCTAACTAGCATGTCCCTAGGGCTCTTGTCCATCCGGAAAGCGAAAAGAGGAGGTTGTCTGAACATCTCATTGGTGACCGGGTCTGCCATAAGAATTGAGCGGTTTTTCAGAACCAGAAAACGAGCTTAAAGGTTATAGGGATGAAAAGTTAAAATAAATTTAGACCTATCCCTGGCGTCAGAATGAGTGGCTTTAAAAGAATCCTGTCTAGTCATACCTTTAACTCGAGTGAAACCTGCTTTTAAAACTTTTTCAGGATATAACCCAACATTTCTGCCATCCATTCCCAAAAATCCTAATCATTGTTACAGAGTCTTTTCAGTCTCAGCAATTGAGAGAAAGGGATGGAGTTTTCACATGATTGAGCATGGGATGATGACTACAGTAAGAAACTGTGACTATCTAGTTTTCTTATAGAAAATGGAGGTATAAATGATAAATGATGAAAGTAAATTTTTAAGTCCAACAATTGATAGTACTTTTATGGATCATTGAAGTGAATTTGATTTAAAAATGAAAATGTCCATTGAAGTCCATAAAGCTTTCTAGTTGTGTTATTTCCATATTGGTAATCCCTGTGCAGTCATCTACGGATCTCCTGTAGTATTCTGGGAAAGGATCTTTGTAGTGTTCTCTTCAAAGATGTTCCAAAATGCCCAGAAATAGACATGCATAACTTGGTACCATTTTCCCCCATAGCAACGCCCTGATCTGATCAAAAAATTTGCAATTAAATTCAAACGAGTTAAGCTGTAAAACTAGTCCTGTCAGACGTACAAGGAAAATGTTTCGAAACTTAGGATCCTTGATGACTGCTGCTCTAATCTGATCTGGTGCTCCAATTGAAAGCGATCAATGCACTCCTGCATCTTCCTTCTGTTTTCTGCTCGCAGAGAGTCCATAATTTTGAATTGTTCTCCTGACATTCTCTTCTTTAGCCTTAATATTCTCACTACCGAAGGTCCCTAATCTTCTGATTTTAAATAGTCCCTTTTTAAAAGCGAGTTACATCAAGTGACAGCGGTTCTCGAGCAGAAATAATCTCAAGGCCTCTAGGTGGGTAAACATTGTGTTAAGCATAAAGCCTTTAAATACTGATATGTAAGATTACCTTCATCAAGTAGATCAGCCCGAAGGTAAAGGTAGCAGAGAAAAGTGCAATCACAGACAGCATCAAAAGACCTTTTGTGTACCTCTTGTATCCCCATTTTCAAAAGAATCAAAGAAAGCTTCAATCGCCGCCACGTATACTTTAAAATTATCTTTTATTGTTTTAACAGCAGCACCCTAATGTGTTGTTGCCAGTCTTTTAATCGACATTCAAATGTGTTCAATTTAAACATTGCATGGATTACTAGAGGCAACGTAGAAAAATATTCTCATGAAGAATTTGTGTCAAAACACAAGTTAAGTAAATGGGCCACACAGAACAGTGTTGACCAGACAAGTTAAGTGAATGGGCCACACAGAACAGTGTAGATCACACAAGTTAAGTGAATGGGTCACACTGAACAGTGTTGATCACACAAGTTAAGTGAATGGGCCACACAGAATAGTTTTGACCAAACAAGTTAAATGAATGGGCCACACAGAACAGTGTGTACCAAACAAGTTTGGTGAATGGGCCACATATTCTTTAAAATTGCTTGCTTATTATCAGTACTTCTTTTTGCCTGAACACCTTCATGGAATCCACACACGTTAAGTGAATGGGAAAACCGAGCAGTGAATAACTTTCAACCAGATTTGCTCTATGAATGGGTAAAATACTTGGAGCGGTACTCCAATAACTGTCATCTGGCCTAGCTCTATGAATGGGTAAAATACTTGGAGCGGTACTCCAATAACTGTCATCTGGCCTAGCTCTATGAATGGGTAAAATACTTGGAGCGGTACTCCAATAACTGTCATCTGGCCTAGCTCTATGAATGGGTTTTAAACTGTCAGGAGGGAGCGACTTTTGAAAAAACATGACAACATTTTACGTAACATACAAAGTATCCGCTCATATTTGGAAAAAACTATTCTGAGAATATTATGTATAGAGTTCTCTGAAATGACATATGAACTGCTAATGGTGATCATTAGGTTGTTTCTAAATCTACTTTGTGACAAGTTTCCTGTCTTTTTTTTTGGTGTCAAATGGGTCCTTTGAGATTTAAAACATGTTAAAGTGAAGAGCTCAAGGTTACAATAATGCTGGCCACTATGTAAGGAGTCAATGGAGGTCTTCAATGTTGCCACAATGTAGAGAGTCCATGAAGGTGTTCAGTGCTGCCTCATTGTATGTAGTCCATGGAGGTCTTAAGAGCTACCAAACTATATGGAGTCCATGGAGGTGTTCAGTGCTTCCACAATGTATGGAGTGCATGGAGATGTTTAGGGCTGCCACAATGAATGGAGTCCAAGAAGGTGTTCAGTTCTGACACAATGTATTTGTGATCCGAGTATTCAGCCCATTCATAGAGCAAGGCCAGCTGAAAGTTATTGGAGTGCCACTCCAAGTATTAAATCGATTCATAGAGCTAGGCAAGATGAAATTTATTAGAGTGACGTTCCAAGTATTAATACAAAGAGCGGGGCCAGATTGAAGTTATTGGAATGCCGTTTCAATTGCTAAACCAATAGAACTGACCCAGATGGAAATTATTGAGTGCCGATCTAAGTATTAAACCCATCCATAGATCTGGGCAAGATGAAATTTATGGGGCTCAGTTCCAGGTATTAAACCCAGAGAGGTAAAACAGATGGAAATAATTTGTGTGGCGTTCTAGAAGTAACACCCATAGTGTTAAGCCAGATGAAATTTACTGGAATGCTACTCTATGTATTAAACCCTTCACACGGTGGCCGAGTGGTCTCACCTGAGCAAATTTCAAGTTGTTGGTCTGGAGTTCAATTCCAGCCAGAGCCCAGCCAAGCAAAAAACACCACCGGCAACCCAAAAAATCAAATCAGTCCCGAAAGGCGGATAACATTGATACAATGAAACATTCCAACAACTCCTGCGACGTCACTGGTGCCAAGCAGTATCATCCAATGATGTTCCCAGCGGCGTGGAGAGAGGCGATTGTATAATCCCAGGCCAGCTGGATTTCGTCCTCCGAAGCCCACCCCATCGTCACATTGTGACGGACGGATGCCAGAAAAAAAAAAAAAAAAAAAAAATCAAGGCCGGTGTGCATTATTTTTACAAGGCCTAACTTGCATATTCCCTCTAATGTTTCTAACCTTCATATTAGACAAGACAATATGACAGCTGATTTTCTATCTAGATAAGATTAGGCTCAAGTTAGTTATGTTTAATATACATTACATAAACGTGATTTCCGTAGCAAGACATAAATTGTAGCAATGAAACCTGCTCGATTGTAGAGAGGTAGTTTATTTACTTGTTTTAATGATCCTAATAATAATATTGTAGGATGATACTAATAGGAATTTACTAATAGCGTTATAATTTTAATCCATTTACTTAATTAATGTATGTGTATTATAAACATGAGTATAACATATTTTACATTATTTTGTTTATGTCAAACGGGGTTCAGCACCTCGAAATTATTATTGAATTTATGAGGGTTTCATTCTCTGAATAAAAACAAACTAAAAGTATAGGAGGGGGGTATGCATATTCCCTCTAAGGTTTGTTGGTTCGAGTACAAAATCATACCGTTGTGTGCAAAGTTTTACCCCATCAATATTTTTGTGTGCAAAATTTTACAGCCCACAAACACAAACACACACTTACATGGAAATTTGCTGCGCGGTGCTCAAAATTGCTGCGCGGCGTCTGTGAAATAGCTGCGCGGCCGCGCAGCCGAGCAGATTAAAGGTAACATTGGGGGTATGTCAAGTTGAGAATCCCTGATGATTATAGTTAGTTGTATGCTAAATTATGAAAATAATCCAGGTGTGAGTTTGAAAGAATGGTTAGCGTAGGATCTTTTGCGAACGAAATGTACGTACGTTTCGTAGAGAGGTTGGACAGGCAAAACTACTGAGAGGACGAAAGGGTAGACAGTGTCGTCTAGCGATCCCTTTAGCACGTAGTCTTTTGGCTAAGTTGATATCAAGACTTACGGGTACTAATTGGATGGGTTGTGTTCGTGATTGTTGTAATGAGCTTGTGCAAATTGCGTGATTGTAATAAAGTGTAAAGATTAATATTGAACGTACATTGAAAATAGATATTTTATTCTTGTGAACTGGTGAATCATACCTAGACGATACCACCAAGTGGTGAATCATACCCTAGACGACACCCCCAAGTGGTGAATCATACCCTAGACGACACCACCAACTGGTGAGTCATACCCCTAGACGACACCACCAGCTGGTGAGTCATACCCTAGATGACACCACCAACTGGTGAATAATACCCTAGACGACAACACCAACTGGTGAGTCATACCCTAGACGGCACCACCAACTGGTGAGTCATACCCTAGACGACACGACCTATCACTATTTTCCAATCCAAGTTTTCTTCTAGGTTAACATCCACTATGCGGGATGAAATTAGAGTAGAAGGATCGCTGTTGAGAGATTGGCAATACAACATAGTAGGATTTTTTGGTCAATAGCTTAATGACGTTGGCAAGACTGTACGCTCGGCTGTTCTATTAAGCTATTAAAAGATTCCAGCCATAAAATCATAAACCCTAGTATAAAGCCACCCATTTGTTTGGCCCTTTTATTATTTCTCGAATACTAAATGGACAGAATATTAAATGGAATTCATTGTCAAGATATTTAGTTCACAATAAAACACGAACATTTTGACAATCATAAAATATTAATAGCTTTGTTAGTCTACGCATTTCAACACAGATGATGTTAACATTATCTTTTGAGATCAGTAATGATATAACCAGCTATTAAAAGCATCCTTAGAAAAGGTCTAACATAAAAGCATTGTAAGCAGTCTGGTGAAGCTATAACCCAGAAGACCATTCCCTATTAACATAATTGAATCTTTGCACAGTTGTCAGGCACAGACTAGACCACGTCGTTATCGATTAGGCGTACAGTCAAACTCTATAAATCGATTTAGTAAAATAAAGACGGAGAAGATATGTACCTAAAGAAAAGTTGTTGTTTTTAATATCACACATAATAAATAAACATTTAATTAGATGCCGAAAGAATTTTGGTTTCGTAGCTGAAAGTTGTCATTTGATCAATGTTTGGGCTTGGTTTTTGTTTCTTCTGACACATAAAAGTTATCTTTCGGTTTACTTTCGATTTTCGCCAAAAGTAATTGAAAGTGACTCTAAATATGTTCTGTATAAATGACAGTTTATAAATAGGTTTGTAATAATGACAGCTTCTAACTTAATTTTGTTTCGATGACTGTTTCTAGCTTGGTTTTGTATTAATGACAAATTATGACTAGGTTTGTATTGATGACAGTTTCTTAAAAGGTTTAGTGTTGATGCCAGTTTCTAACTAGGTTTTTAATTGATGACAGATTATAACTAGGTTTAGTATTGATAATATATTCTAACTAGGTTTGTATTGATGACAGTTTCTAGCTAAGTTTTCTATTTATAACCATTTATAACTAGGTTTTCTATTTATAAAAGTTTCTAACCAGGTTTTTAGTGATGAAAGTTTTTAACTAAGTTTTCTATTGATGACAGATTCTAACTAGGATTTTATTGATGACAGATTCTATCTAGGTTTGTATTGATGACAGTTTCTAACTAAGTTTGTATTGATGAAAGGTTCTAACTAGGATTTTATTGATGACAGATTCTATCTAGGTTTGTATTGATGACAGTTTCTAACTAGGTTTTCTATTTATAACAATTTCTAACTAGGTTTTTAGTGATGACAGTTTTTAACTAGGTTTTCTATTTATAACAATTTCTAACTAGGTTTTCTATTTATAACAGTTTCTAACTAGGTTTTTAGTGATGACAGTTTTTAACTAGGTTTTCTATTTATAACAATTTCTAACTAGGTTTTCTATTTATAACAGTTTCTAACTAGGTCTTTAGTGATGACAGTTTTTAACTAGGTTTTCTATTTATAACAATTTCTAACTAGGTTTTTAGTGATGACAGTTTTTAACTAGGTTTTCTATTTATAACAATTTCTAACTAGGTCTTTATTGATGACAGTTTTTAACTAGATTTTCTATTTATAACAATTTCTAACTAGGTTTTATATTTATAACAGTTTCTAACTAGGTTTTTAGTGATGACAGTTTTAACTAGGTTTTCTATTGATGACAGATTTTAACTAGGTTTGTATTGATGACATATTCTATCTAGGTTTGTATTGATGACAGCTTCTAGCTAAGTTTTCTATTTATAACAATTTCTAACTAGGTTTTCTATTTATAACAGTTTCTAACTAGGTTTTTAGTGATGACAGTTTTTAACTAGGTTTTCTATTGATGACAGATTTTAACTAGGTTTGCATTGATGACATATTCTATCTAGGTTTGTATTGATGACAGCTTCTAGCTAAGTTTTCTATTTATAACAATTTCTAACTAGGTTTTCTATTTATAACAGTTTCTAACTAGGTTTTTAGTGATGACAGTTTTTAACATGGTTTTCTATTGATGACAGATTCAAAATAGGTTTGTATCGATGACAGATTATAACTAGGTTTGTATTGATGACATATTCTAACTAGGTTTGTATTGATGACATATTCTAAATATGTTTGTATTGATGACATATTCTATCTAGGTTTGTATTGATGACAGTTTCTAACTAGGTTTTTAATGATGACAGTTTTTAACTAGGTTTGTATTGATGACAGATTCTAAATAGGTTTGTATTGATGACAGATTCTAACTAGGTTTCTATTGATGACAGATTTTAACTAGGTTTCTTTGAATGACAGATTATATCTAGTTTTGTATTGATGACAGAATCTAACTAGGTTTGTATTGATGACAGATTCTAAACTAGGTTTGTATTGATGACAGATTTTAACTAGGTTTGTAGTGATGACATATTCTATCTAGGTTTGTATTGATGACAGTTTCTAGCTAAGTTTTCTATTTATAACAATTTCTAACTAGGTTTTCTATTTATAACAATTTCTAACTAGGTTTTTAGTGATGACAGATTTTAACTAGGTTTTCTATTGATGACAGATTTTAACTAGGTTTGTATTGATGACATATTCTATCTAGGTTTGTATTGATGACAGTTTCTAGCTAAGTTTTCTATTTATAACAATTTCTAAATAGGTTTTCTATTTATAACAGTTTCTAACTAGGTTTTTAGTGATGACAGATTTTAACTAGGTGTGTATTGATGACATATTCTAACTAGGTTCGTATTGATGACATATTCTAACTATGTTTGTATTGATAACAGATTCTAACTAGGTTTGTATTGATGACAGATACTAACTAGGTTTGTATTGATGACATATTCTAACTAGGTTTGTTTTGATGACAAATTCTAACTAGGTTTAAATTGTTGACAGATTCTAACTAGGTTTGTATTGATGACAGATTCTAAATAGGTTTGTATTGATGACAGATTCTAACTAGGTTTCTATTGATGACAGATTCTAACTAGGTTTCTATTGATGACAGATTTTAACTAGGTTTGTTTGGATGACAGATTCTATCTAGTTTTGTATTGATGACAGATTCTAACTAGGTTTGTATTGATGACAGATTCTAAACTAGGTTTGTATTGATGACAGATTTTAACTAGGTATCTAGTGATGACAGAATCTAACTAGGTTTGTATTGATGACAGTTTCTAGCCAGGTTTTCTATTTATAACAATTTCAAACTAGGTTTTCTATTTATAACAGTTTCTAACAAGGTTTTTAGTGATGACAGATTCTAACTAGGTTTTCGATTGATGACAGATTTTAACTAGGTTTGTATTGATGACAGATTCTATCTATGTTTGTATTGATGACAGTTTCTAACTAGGTTTTCTATTTATAACAAATTCTAACTAGGTTTTTAGTGATGACAGTTTTAACTAGGTTTTCTATTGATGACATATTCTATCTAGGTTTGTATTGATGACAGTTTCTAACTAAGTTTTCTATTTATAACAATTTCTAACTAGGTTTTCTATTTATTACAGTTTCTAACCAGGTTTTTAGTGATGACAGTTTTTAACTAGGTTTTCTATTGATGACAGATTTTAACTAGGTTTGTATTGATGACATTTTCTATCTAGGTTTGTATTGATGACAGTTTCTAACTTGGTTTTTTCTATTTATAACAATTTCTAACTAGGTTTTCTATTTATAACAGTTTCTAACAAGGTTTTAAGTGATGTCAGTTTTTAACTAAGTTTTCTAATGATGACAGATTTTAACTAGGTTTGTATTGATGACAGATTCTATCTAGGTTTGTATTGATGACAGTCTCTAACTAGGTTTTTTATTTATAACAATATTTAACTTGGTTTTTAGTGATGACATTTTCTATCAAGGTTTGTATTGATGACAGTTTCTAACTAGGTTTTCTATTTATAACAATTTCTAACTAGGTTTTCTATTTATAACAGTTTCTAACAAGGTTTTTAGTGATGAAAGTTTTTAACTAAGTTTTCTATTGATGACAGATTTTAACTAGGTTTGTATTGATGACAGATTCCAACTAGGTTTGTATTGATGCCAGATTCTAACTAGGTTTGTTTTGATGACATATTCCAAACTAGGCTTGTATTGATGATAGATTCTAAGTAGGTTTGTATTGATGACAGATTCTAACTAGATTTGTTTTGATGACGGATTCTAACTAGGTTTGTATTGATGACAGATGCTAAATAGGTTTGTATTGATGACAGATTCTAAATAGATTTGCATTGATGACATATTCTATCTAGGTTTGTATTGATGACAATTTCTAACTAAGTTTTCTATTTATAACAATTTCTAACTAGGTTTTCTATTTATAACAGTTTCTAACCAGGTTTTTAGTGATGAAAGTTTTTAACTAAGTTTTCTATTGATGACAGATTTTAACTAGGTTTGTATTGATGACAGATTCCAACTAGGTTTGTATTGAAGACATATTCTATCTAGGTTTGTATTGATGACAGTTTCTAACTAAGTTTTCTATTTATAACAATTTCTAAGTAGGTTTTCTATTTATAACAGTTTCTAACCAGGTTTTTAGTGATGAAAGTTTTTAACTAAGTTTTCTATTTATGACAGATTTTAACTATGTTTGTATTGATGACAGATTCTAACTAGGTTAGTATTGATGACAGGTTCTAACTAGGTTTCTATTGATGACAGATTCTAACTAGGTTTTGTATTGATGACAGATTCTAACTAGGTTTGTATTGATGACAGATTCTAACTAGGTTTGTATTGATGAAAGATTCTATGTAGGTTTGTATTGATGACAGATTCTATCTAGGTTTGTATTGATGACAGATTCTAACTAGGTTTGTATTGATGAAAGATTCTAACTAGGATTTTATTGATGACAGATTCTATCTAGGTTTGTATTGATGACAGTTTCTAACTAGGTTTTCTATTTATAACAATTTCTAACTAGGTTTTTAGTGATGACAGTTTTTAACTCGGTTTTCTATTGATGACAGATTCTAACTAGGTTTGTATTGATGAAAGATTCTAACTAGGATTTTATTGATGACATATTCTATCTAGGCTTGTATTGATGACAGTTTCTAACTAAGTTTTCTATTTATAACAATTTCTAACTAGGTTTTCTATTTATAACAGTTTCTTACTAGGTTTTTAGTGATGACAGATTCTAACTAGGTTTTCTATCGATGAAAGATTCTAACTAGGTTTGTTTTGATCACAGTTTGTTACCGATCCGAGACGACATTAAAGAAAGAACGGGATAACCCGCTTTAAAAATTGATTGATCTAATTATTGATTGATCACACTATTGATTGATCTAATTATTGATTGATCACACTATTGATTGATCTAATTATTGATTGATCACACTATTGATTGATCTAATTATTGATTGATCACACTATTGATTGATCTAATTATTGATTGATCACACTATTGATTGATCTAATTATTGATTGATCTCACTATTGATTGATCTAATTATTGATTGATCACACTATTGATTGATCTTATTATTGATTGATCTCACTTTTGGTTGATATCCCTATTGATTGATATTGCCAGATCATCAGAATGATAATAGATTGATAAGGTAATTCTTAACTGTCTAATTGCCTACAATTCTAATATAAAAAAAACCAAAGCAAATTTTAAGATAGATGTAAGGTATTACGGGAGGCCAATGTACACAATATAATAGAACCTATACTAAATTATATTAGAGCTTTTTTTCAGATCCTTACCTATAAAAGATTATTTTTGAATGCTTGAAATAAATAAGTTCATTTAATTTATGAAATTGTTTTACGCAGTCTTTTTTAGTTAGGTAGAAATGCAAATGTTAAATATGTCCTTTAGTTTATTAATTTGATAAAACACAAACGATTCCAATACACGAGCAGGTGTGAAACACATACAATAGTTGTCTCAAGACACGAGCAGTTATGAATCACATACAATAGCTGTCTCAAGACACGAGCAGATATGAAACACGTACAAGAGTTGTCTCAAGACATGAGCAGATATGAAACACGTACAAGAGTTGTCTCAAGACATGAGCAGGTGTGAAACTCATGCAAGAGTTGTCTCAAGACATGAGCAGGTGTGAAACTCATGCAAGAGTTGTCTCAAGACATGAGCAGGTGTGAAACTCATACAAGAGTTGTCTCAAGACATGAGCAGGTGTGAAACTCATACAAGAGTTGTCTCAAGACATGAGCAGGTGTGAAACTCATACAAGAGTTGTCTCAAGACATGAGCAGGTGTGAAACTCATACAAGAGTTGTCTCAAGACATGAGCAGGTGTGAAACTCATACAAGAGTTGTCTCAAGACATGAGCAGGTGTGAAACTCATACAAGAGTTGTCTCAAGACATGAGCAGGTGTGAAACTCATACAAGAGTTGTCTCAAGACATGAGCAGTTGGGAAACTCATACAAGAGTTGTCTCAAGACATGAGCAGGTGTGAAACTCTTACAAGAGTTGTCTCAAGACATGAGCAGGTGTGAAACTTATACAAGAGTTGTCTCAAGACATGAGCAGGTGTGAAACTCATGCAACAGTTTCCCCCATACACCCACCAATCAATGTCATTTTATTACAGGGACGCAAATTCACTTTAGTTTTAATCCTAATTACCCTAATTTATTCTTAGTCTAACAATAGTTTTTTCTTATTTACATTAATGTTTATTTTTAATTACCCTTTATTTTGTTTCCTAATTACCCTAGTGTTTAAACTTCTCATTGAAAGATTTTAGATATTAGTTCACCCTGTCCTGAACAAACATTTTTTAGAGGTTTGATCACAAATGCTAACTTTTCACGGGCGTGCACAAATAGTTCCATGTCCGTGTCCATCCATACCTCTTTTTCTGCCAAAATAACGTTTGTTTGTTTGTTTAAAAGGCTTGACGTGTGTTTTTGTGTTATTAAGACGTTCATAAGACTTAACATATGAACAGGTGACTTGGTGTTATATAGAATTCAACTCTTTTTGAAGAAAGATGGGCATTGAATTTCTTCAGATATTCTTTAAATAGAATCAATTAATATAAACGTTTGTGAGGCAAACATTGTTCGTTTTAAAATTGATGCATCAAATCAAGGTTTATTGACAAAACAATTTATTTTAAAACTTCAAATGATTTTTAATTTCAAAACTAAATTTCTCCTAAAAATTTATCTGATAATCCCATTCAACTGTTAGAAATTACGAAGTTAACAACGGGCCATACATAGACGTCATTTGGGTAGGGCAGAGGAGGGAAAATGCCCCCCATTTCATGAATTTTTATATGTTATTAAAATTGATATGTACTGTTGCGCCACCAGAAATACCCAACTCAACAAGTCAGCCATAGTTTGGTTCCCTACCCGCCCCATCCCACTTTAAAAAAACCTGAATTGAAGTTCCTGGCATCATCTCATGTATATTTATTTCCCTTATATATACATATATATATATATATATATATATATATATATATATATATATATATATCTATATATATATATATATTATATATATTTCTATTATATATATATATATATATATATATATATATATATATATATATATATATATATATATATATATATATATATATATAGAGAGAGAGAGAGTTTAAAATTTCTTTTATGAACACATTGTTAGGGACTTGAGTGTATAGTGTGATTGCGTGTTGGTTTGAGATTATGTGTGTTGTTTTATCTGTTATTGTTAGTATCTTGTGACGTATTGTGTAGAAAGCGATGTGACGTTTTAGTATTGTAGATGGTGGTAGAGTGTTGTTCTTTTGAGTAATGAAATGGCAGTTTTATAATTATAGTTGTGAAGTGCTTATAATAAACCCCTAGACAACGAAGCCAACAAATTTATTACCTAGGAAGAGGTTTGTAACATTTGGGAGGCTCGTCCGCGATTGGGCGCCCATTGTGACGGCATACTGATGTATATGTGTGCTGCTGGTCCTGTGTCCCGCTGGGTTTGAATCCTGCTAAACCTGCATCCTGCGACTACCACATGCTGCTCTACTATATCCTGGTTTGACGTTAGGCCGCTGCCTGGTCTGTATCCTGCCTGGCCTGTATCCCACTGGGCCTGTATCCAGCGACCATCGTATGCTGCTGTGCTGTGTGGTTGTCGTATCCTGTGTGGTTGTCGTATCCTGCGTGGTTGCCTTATCCTGCTGGCCGCCCCACCCTGCTGGCCGCCTTACCCTGCTGTTGCCAACCCTGCTGGTTGCCGCATCCTGTGTTGCCGTATCCTGTGGCTGCCGTATCCTGTGGTGTTGCCGTATCCTGTGGCCTGCCGTATCCTGTGGCTTGCCGTATCCTGTGGCGTTGCCGTATCCTGTGGCTGCCGTATCCTGTGGTGTTGCCGTATATTGTGGCTTGCCGTATCCTGTGGCCTGCCGTATCCTGTGGCTTGCCATATCCTGTGGCGTTGCCGT